>JAUZNJ010034415.1:0-12719 GCA_034780135.1 Jordanella pulchra | reverse complement strand
TATATATATGATTTTTGTTATTAGTCTGGCATTGAGCAACTAGAAATATTGAGGGTCTTCAGTAAACTAAAGAGAGAAAGTTTTGTTGGACCAAAATGTTTCTGTGATATGGGATTTGTTGTGATTTGTTGAAAATATGATGTTAAAAACTGGCTTAAACTGTCCATTTATAATACATGTAGTAGTTGCATATTAGCAAATCTCTGATTCTGGGAGAAATCTAATCAAGGGGATTCAGATTTATGGATAAACCTGTTACCCTTATGCATTTAGTCTCTCTTGATAACTGAATTCAGTTTGATAATAAGTGCACCAGGAGAATCTTTAATTTACCAGATCGATATGCAATCAGTTTTTAACCGTAGAACCGATAGATTTTTAGTGAAAGTACATTTTAATGTGGATAAATTGCTGTGAGAATACAGCCTGTAGTTTCACATACACACACACACACACACACATACACCCACACAGTAAGTTATCTGACATCTTGGAAATGTTGAACAGCCAGCATAGATCTGCTAGCACCGGAGACATTTAAAAAAACGCTTTCATCAATAACAACAACTCCTCTGAGTGTTAAAGAGACATAAAAACCAATGAGCATTAGCAGTACATGTGTTTTCTTCAAAGAAAAAAAGGGAGAAGCAAACAATTTAAACTACCTCACATAAAGTGTTTATTTTTCCCAAGCTGCAGGGTTCAGGGAAACTGACAGCTGTGTGCTCCAGGTTCTGGTCACTGGGGTGGGTAAGAGACTGTTCTAAAATGACTGACACAGACCAGCACTCCTAAAATGCATGCAGTGAATATGGATTAGTGTGTACCAATGACCTTATTTAGAGGTGCAGATCCAAACCTGAGCATGCGGTAAAACACCCAAAAAACTTCCTAATAAAAAATAAATAGATAGCACATGAAGGTAATAATGAACTAAATAAGAGAGATGAGATTCAGAAAGGAATTGAACAGCAATGAATGAATGTATAAAGATTATGTCCAAATATGGTACAAGCTGTTGATTTTGGTACATGCACATTGTCTAGACACATTTTAACCAGACACAGAGTAATCTAAGTCTAAGCAAACTTTCAGTAGGTGGTAATATAGATCTAAAGACTTAACTCTTTGTAGGAAAATTGGAGTAAAAGTGTTTTGTTTGAGATGAAGGATAATGAATTGATGTTACAATTTAACATTAAAGCTAGGTGTTTAAAAAAGTAGGGAATTTGGAGACCTGCAGTTTTAGCAAACTGTAAAAAACATCAGTACTCAATTTATTCATTTTCAAAAATGACAAAAAAGTTCATTAAATGAAATTTTTCATTCTTACCCTTTTTAATAACTCAGTTATCTAAATGTGTCCTGTTAAAAACAGAAACCTAAAAATCTTAAAAAAATAAAACATAAATAAACTACAGTTATGCACATATGATGACAGTTGTTGTGTTATTGATAGATTTCATTACTGGTTAATAACCTTGGGCAAGGTTCTCAGTTCCCTTGTGTTTCGTTTTATTCTTCTTAAATTTTCCAGATTTTATTTCTGTATAGGGATTAGAATAACCATTCTAAGCTTCTGTCTTGCTAACACAATTGAGACACTTTCCAGTTGATGACATATGTCCTTAGACCCTGTCAGCTGGTCTTTTTTTCTTCAGTCGGGTCAAAAAGCTGAAAGTCCCGAGTCTTCTGTTCACCCATTTTCGTTGGTCTATTTGTTACTCATTAAACTCAGATTTTTAACAATTACAATTTCCATTTATTAGGTAATCCTGTGCATCAATACAGTGGAAAACAATAAATATTGGCACTTTATATTAGGTCAAATTAATGGCATAATACACAACATTTGCATGATCTCAATTATTAGTAAATCACTATCCAAAAGGAGTCGATAACATACATTTGGGCTAGCATAATTTTATTGAAACCTCCTTATGAATAAAAGAAATCATGATAATTCAGTTGTAGAGAGGAGCAGACATTTCATGTTCATTTAAAGCTACAGTGTGTAATTTAAGCAACATCTAATGATAAGACTGCAGACTGCAAAGACATGAATTGTTCACCCTATCGCTTCTCTCCCTCAAACAATACCGAGGTCATCATGGTACAAAATATCTTCCAGCTTCCACACCTTTCACCTTTCTTGCCAAGTGGTGATTAAGATTAAGGAGCTGGCTGCACTGGCTGCGGTAACTGCACAAAATCAAATCCATAAGTTCTTCAGTACTGCTGTCTCATGTAAATTGACATTGTATTATTAATTCTAAACTTGAGGAGAAGAGAAAGTATCATAAATTGACCACTGTTTTAGTGATGGAGGCAGTGGAGACAAACATTTTTTAACAAAAATAGAAGATGGAAGAAGAAGTGGGAAAATGCTTTTAAGAGAGGTTTGAAGGTCACTTTTAAAAAAACATTTTAATATAGTCCTAGAAGGACCATCACAAACAGGCTTGAATTGGAAGGCAACCAGACGTTCACCAAGTTTTGTTGAAGACGTTTCAACACCTACCCAGTAATGTTGGTCATTTGGGTTGGCAAGCATTAGAGCAAACTCTAGTCGGAGTGCTGATGTATTTAAGCAGCATGGAGATCCTTCCTCCTGCACACATTCCAAATCAGATGCAAATCAAATAGCCAGTCTGACAAAGAATATTGAATACGTGTTGAAACATCTTCAAAAGCTGGACGGACGTCTGGTTGCCTTTCAATTTAAGCCTGTTTATGGTTGCTATGACCCGGATGACTGAGAACTTACACAGGCATCCTAGGACTGTTTTGTTGTCCTACCTTCAGCACAGGCATGAGCCAGCTGTTACATTCTCTTCCCTGCTATGTTGTACTGACCTTCTTCCGTTTCCCGCAGTTAACCTCAAAAAGCTTACCTTGGCCTGCCCCACCTCTTCTTGCTCTGTCTCCCTGGTGGACTTCTCTAATGCACTGCTTCCCTCCTCCCTGCCAGCCGTAGCCCCTCTCCTTCAGCCCGGTGGACTAATATGATCTACCGCTACCCTCCTTCGATCCTCCGCAGTCACCCTCTATAACCAGCCTTAGCTTTTCCTGGGCCTTCAGCGCTCGGTTTCCCAACAGACTTCTCTGATCTAACACTGTGCTCCTCATCTCTCCTCCTTAGCTAGCACTAACAAGCTGCTGCCTCTACCATTGTGATTCCTTAGCTCCAGAGGGGGACACAGCTGCCCGCTTTATCGTGGTTCTGGTTCTCTATCTCTCTGTGTTCTTGCACTACTTTCCCACTGCTCCTGTCTGAGCTCCAGAACGCCATCTCACCCTAACTCTGTTGTTTGGGAGATTCGTGCCTTTGTTTTTTGGGACTCTGACCAAAACAAACATGGACTGAGCACAGGATAAATATGCTTGTCCAATCAGAGAAAACTCATCAAATACAGAACAAGCCACACATGAAATCGGTTGCCTTCATAACGATCGGGTGGTTGCTGGTTGTTGTATCAAATGAAAATTTGCTGAGACTGGTGCAAGTCTACATTTTCTAAATAGTATTTCATGAGTCTCTATAGGGATTTTATATCTAAATTGCTGCAGTCACATTGTAATGATGATCTTTACAATCACTAGTTTGTCAGCACTTCCCTGCCATAACACAAAGATATCTTCCTCCATGCATGTGAGACCTGCTCCTATGTATTTATAAATAGCAATTTCTAAGGCAACACAGCATAAAGATTGAACGTTTCAGTTCTTAGACGATACTGAATAACATACTTAAGTATTATATATAACATTTCTGTCAGTAAATCTCTGTAATTATTACACACTGTGGCTTTAATGTAATTGTTCCTGTTTCTTTTTTTTTTAAGTATATTGCCTGACCATTAACCATTAAAATGGTCTTTATAAGTGCCAAGTCCTAAAAATATAAAAGAATAATAAAAAAGCAACGAAAAGAGAACTCTACTTAGTAGAATACAAATTGTAAAATAGCATTTCATTTTTTCTTTAGTTTAAGTCCAAATTGAAATTATTCACTAAACTGAGATACAGAAATGTTGTGAATTATTACATAAACAACCATTGTTTATAACAACCAACACCAAACAAAAAATAGTTAACTTTTTTAAGCTAGACTAATACTACAAGTCACAGCTATGTTATATCATACATATGTATATACAGATGTAAACATTACACTATGCAGAAGATCATTGCAATAAGAGTTCGTAAAGCATATCAGATTAATAACTAACAGTTGCAAAGCAATGCAAAACATATCACATCAAGTAAAAGTAGTATGATATAGAATAGTAAAATAAAGTTTACCATTTCACTTGATCATAATACTAATACTATTCTAATCTACAATCACATACATACACACACTTTACAGTCACATATACACACATATTTTTTTAAGCATTTCCTGGATAATCCAGCTACTTTCATCCTGAGCATCATTCTTTTTTTACAGATTTGTTAAAGCAACATGAACGTAATTCAGAGGCGCACCACATGATTTATTGAATCATGGTAAAAATAAGAATCAAATTAGGCTCAGGTTAAAAGCAACTACTCCTTTTAAAGCACAACAAATAATATAGTTACCACCCGAAAAATAGAGGCACAAATTGTACTGTACATTCAAAAAGAATTTAACAGAGAGACATAAAAATGTGTAAAAGGGCATTTATCATCACATTTCCAAAATAAAAGGAGCCTTTTGAGTAAACTAAAACAGGTTGGCTGGTGATCTCTAATGGCATCATCTTAAAGCCTGTCATGCTCTATGGCTGTACTCTGATAATATATTAAATTTATACAAAAATAACATAAATAAATAAAGGGACTATGCCAAATGGATGTGTGGCTATTTATTGGTCACACAAAAAAGTATGGAGTCAGCACTTTTGCCAAAATGATCATAAGTCCTGGTAGTGGGCTTACTGAAAGTGCACACAGTAAAAGTGAATGGGTTTCTCCACATGCACCAAAAATAGCCTATTTATCAGAAAGACTGGTTTGACAAAATTAAAGCAAGAGAGTAAGACTTAGGTAAAAGGATACACCACAGATTAATGAAATAATATCAGTTACTGTTTGTGAGCATGACCTTTTTTTAGGTAAGAAAATAAGAGTTTTTGTCCGAGCCAAAGATGCAATATCCTTAAGCTTTCCAACAAAACACAAGCTTGAAGAGAATCTACATAAGGATAAATTCAATGTCTGAATCAAGTGAGAAATGTAATCTAAAAATTATGTTTATTTCAGCGGAGTTAAACCCCACAACATGGGCTATTCTAATAGAAAATGTAACACTTGGCCCAATCCCTCCGTAGTTCCCAAATGTTAAGCATTCTGCCTAGATAGTTGCTAGGTTAAATACAGGGACTAATGTGACTGGAATAATAATACTCATCAGGGTGCATAGGGAGCATACACCATGTCTATCTGAATTCCACCCGAATTGTAAATATTTTAATGACTGTTTTTGTCATCCTCCCTAACACAGAAGCTTAAAAATTCCTCAATTAGGTGCTGGTTTGTTAACTCACTTTTGCCACAGTTGTCAGGTATTGTTTTTTGCAGTCTTTTTTATTTGATTTTGTTTATCTGGGTTATTACATCACAAAATTAATTTGCAAAAAGTAATGGTATATGCCCTTTAAATTAATATAAAAAAGGCTTAATACCTTCCATAAAAATGATCAGACAACAGCTAAGAAATGCATGACACTAAAATGCACAGAATGTTTTTCTTTACATTCTTACGGTTATACTTTCATGAAGTCCAACATTCAAATTTACTTTCTTGCAATGATATACTAAAGAAGAACTATACAGCAAGAACACCGAGACTCAAATTAAAATAACCAACAATAATGTTAATCTTCAATAATTTAGTTTAATATATTTAGAAAACAAGAGAATGCTGTTTTTGCAATGTTTCCTGTTTCATATTATGCATTATTTGTGTTTGTCAGTTTTTATTTATTTTTATTTACAGCAAAAGTGGTTCATTTAACGCACAAGTTAAAATCACCAAATTTAGAATATATTTACTCACCGTTATGTTTTAAAAGTAAAGTAGTTGTTTAACCAGTAAGTAACATTATTCATATTTGTACAATGAAAAATTAACAACTTACTGCCATCTTTTGCAATACAATAGAGAATTGTGGATTCATTTTCTGTTTTTTATTAGTAATTGAAAGATGAAACATAAGAAAGAGAAATCTTCCTTTTTAAATAATAATAAGCAGTCTTAAGATGAGACCTTATCTGTTATTTATTGTAATTTTTTTATGTTTTTGGATTGTCACGGAGAGACGTTGGTTGCCTTAAAAAATAAACCTGAGCACACTAAAATGTAAATAAAATAAAATTGTTTGCTCTAATAGACATAGCAGCTTCAAATATGGATTTTCTATTTCCTTAAATATTTTCTTTTCTTATAAGATGGCATTTTAATTGGAATTATTCTTTGTTAAAATGTTGTTATAGAGAAGAAAAATAAACAAAGAGTACCACAAAGTGCAAGCAAGCTTTCACACAGTGGCACAGCGAGCTTTTACTGGAAGATAGAAAAGCTGGACTTTAAAACTTTATTTAGTCTTTTTGCTTTAGAGTTTACTTTCTACTTTTTAGTCAATTTATTTATTCAGTACTTTTTATTTCTGCCGGCCTTCATCAATTTCTGTATGCATTTCTGATTCACAAGGGGTGGGGTTTTAAAGGCACATTTTCTGTCTATTGGTTAGAGTACATAAAATCTACATGCCACCAGGCCAACTAAAGTCACAACAAAGATTGCTACCTACAAGGGTTATCCTTGAGCTGAGCTGAAGCAATTTGGAACTTTGTTTAAAAGCAGTGGTCGTCTCCTCAAGACTATACCATCCTGGTTTGCATAATGAGCCAGAAATGCATAGAGAAACAGAAAAAGGACAGGTGGAAATAAATAACTTTAAAGAAATAAATATTAATAAAAACCCCAAAAGGGATTAAATAGAACAGATATAAAAAAAGCAGGCATATAAATTATTTTTTATATATTCATTTATAATCAAGTCAGGTTCGTTCTCTTTACCACACAACACATATTTTAATAGTTTTACTGTTTTTTGCTGGGTCTCCTATTTAGTAGGGGTTTCTGTGGCAGAATATAGGTTATGGTTTTAGAAAGCTTAGATGGAGCAGGGCATTGCAATCTACCATCGGTCTCAACTAAAAACACTTGTCTGTCTATGCTATAGATTTTCTGATTTATTATTCATATAAACATATAAAACAATCAAATTTGTTAGTCTCATTAGTTGAGCATGGTTAACCTAAGCTGTAAAACTATATGTCAAGTTTTTTTTTCTGACATACCTGGATGTAGCGACTTACAAGCCTTATTTTAATGTTTAATACATTTAGTACATTGATTCTACCTAAAAACGGTAAAAGCAATGAATAATTAGCAAGAAAACATTATTACAGAAACATTACAGAAAGAAAAAAATAAGTTTGTCCTAACCATTAACTTTCAATATAGGCAGAAATCTTTAGAAAGTAAAGAGAGAATGGGTAATAACTGGTCAAGGAAATAGGAATATCTTTAGTAAAGTAGTTAAGGGCCATAAGTTTCACTAAGTATAAACAACAAGAAAAAAACATTGAAACTGCCCTTTGTGACTTTATGTTCTTAGTACAAAAATGATAGAAAACCAAAATGTACGTAAAAGTACAAAAATATGGTATATGTTTTCTCATTTGGAAAAGGATTTATTTAAAGTTCCAACTATCTACCAATAAACCTCTAGCAATAATACTGCATTTGTAAAAACAAGTCAATATAATTAGGGTGTCTGACTATTTACTCTAAAAGGATAATTAAAAAAAAAAGCTGACTACACTCCAATTTGGAAGCACTTCATTGGAAAACTCAGCACCAATCTGGCTTGCTAGGTTTCCCTCAGTGAGATAATCCCTCAGCCTGTGTATTGACATGCAGCAAACAAATACTAGGTTTCACCTCTGGCTTCCAGCCAGTTAGTGGGACGCATCCCGTTCAATTGTTATATAACTGAAATTTAAGCTTAGAGCCACATGGACTTAAGCCACCCAGTTAGCAGCTTTTTTATAGATAACTCTGCAAAGGCTTGTCCATTCTCATTCATGGTGTGAACAAATGGAGAAGCAATACTGTTTTTGTTTGTGTTTTTCCACTTCTAATTATAATATTATTTATCCTTACAATTGAAACAATTACCAGGATGTACTTTCAGATCATTTTCTTAAAGGATTAATGGAGATTCAGAAAGTTTAAATTAAGAATATTTTACGAAACATTTGTAATTTTTGAACTAAATACAGTGGCTATGTGCATGGCTATCAAGCAAGGCTGCCTGCCAGGCTTAGAAAGTTATTATGGTTTAATCTTTCTGCATGTCTGAATCTTTCTATGTCTGAACCAAGCCAACACAGCATGCACTGTGTATCTAAACAGATAAATAATAGTAATAAAAAAAATATATTTATATATGGGCCCATATATATATATATGTAGGCCTATATATATATATATATATATAAAAAAATTACATGTGACCTTAATGTTAAGATGTTGATGCTCCTCAAGAGAACTCCTCAATTTCAGCTTTTGGTGCGACTCCATTTGGTGTTCCTGCACCAGTGTTACCAGGAACCGTGATCTCCGCCTGGCGTGAGGTGAGGTAACTTCTCTTCCTGGCAGACAGGGAGCGCTTTCTTCCTCCTGCAC
The DNA here is from genome assembly GCA_034780135.1 of Jordanella pulchra. Taxonomy (NCBI): domain Eukaryota; kingdom Metazoa; phylum Chordata; class Actinopteri; order Cyprinodontiformes; family Cyprinodontidae; genus Jordanella; species Jordanella pulchra. The sequence goes on along the minus strand of JAUZNJ010034415.1, from coordinate 3,973 downwards.
CGCAATTGACCTCAGCATGGTCATAGACCATAATCATGGTGGTATCCATTCGAGTGAGTGTGTACATGCTACTTTGGCGTGTTTGGTGCAGCCGTATCGAACGTAATTCAAGCTCATCGTAGCTGGACACCTTGATGAATGGGCACCAGCGGAACGCTCTTTTGAAGCCGGCTCGAAACCTGGTCCAGAACAGAAAAGGGGAACAGAAAGTCAACTTGTTTGGAGCACTGAGAGTCATGAACAAAGAAAATACTTTTTTTTATGAACATTTTTGAGAAATTTCTTTGATAAAATTGAAATTCAAAGTAGCCTGTTTACTAGTACCAGAAGATCTTTCGGCAGCATCTTTCCTTGCAAATATGTTTATTTTTTTTAAATTTCAAATTCAATTTTTTTTTTATTTTCACAATTTGTCATGGTTTGATTTAAAATCTCTCTGACACTTGAAATTTGATATTTATAGATTTTCTCCATAAGATGTGTAATTAATCAACGAATACATGGGATCTATACTTAAAGTGTATTTTCCGCTGCTGTAGCATACACAAAAGCAGTAGTAGTAGTATACAGAAGACATTTATCAATCAATTTTCATGCACAAAAACATGCAAACTTCCTTAATTAATGACACTTGTGTTCACAAACATCCACCTTAAGTTCATCCCTCTACACACCCACGTTCAACCCTCAACAGTCCATGCAAAGCACTGCAAGATTGTTATTGCAAATCTAAATAAGCCAGCTGATCAATGTTATTTTATAGTTACCAATGGACAGGAGAAAGAGTAGAAAAAAGGTGTTTAAGACAGAGTTAATTGTTATAAATGATTATATTTAAGACCTGTAAGAAATTTGGGCAGGTAAGAGACGACAGGACCACGCAGAGGTTAAAAACTATAATTGATTATTCATTAAAAAAAGAAAAGATAAGCTGCCAAGATATCAAGATATATCAAGATAGATAGCAAGTCAGTATGTGGTTTTGCAAAGCCAGGAGAGGAATAACTCATAACACGTAAAGCTGTAATAAAAAAAAAAAAAGTTGTTATTACAAAGGATTGACTGTGGAAAGTCTAAATACAAATGCATACCTAATGTTTTAAATGTTTCTTTGACATGGGAATTATGCCTGTCTTTGCAATGTGTCTGTCTAATAAAAGCCCTGGAACATACTGCAGACTGAGAAAGGGACATTTGTTTAAAGAAAGAAAACAACTTCTACAAGGACATAGTCTCTAAACAAGTGTTCCTAATGTTACATTTGTTAATGGTAGTTGTCACCCCAAAATAATAGATTAAAAGTTGAGGTTTGGGGAAATCCTAAGTTGTAAACTTTGAAACCTACCTGCTGTTGAGGCAGCAGTAGATGATGGGGTTGTACATGGTAGAGCTCATAGCAAGCCACAGCACTGACAGGTAGACCTGCTGGATGTACTTCCACTTCATCAGACTCTTATTGAGACCGACCCCGATGAAGTAGACGTGATAGGGCAACCAGCATAGGGCAAAAGTCACCACCACAATGATCATCATCTTTACCACCTGTAACAGAGACAGAGAGTAATGGTGGGGAATATACAGATTTTTACAGCTAGGCATTAATGTTGCTGAATTTTTTATTTCTGCATGCCTGTAAGAAATAAGACAAATGATAGATGCTATACTTTACATCTCTGAATTGAAATTATAGTTCTAGCTTAAAGCAATTTTAAGTCCAAAAAACTTAAAAAGTAAAAGTATGGAGATTACTGTGCTCTCACATTATTGTTTATTTGATATAAAATATAAAAATATTTTTTATATGACAGATATTAGACTAAAGAAAGCCTTCAGTCAGAGGTTTATTTAAAAAATGTGCCTTAAAAACAGTAATAGGAGATCCTTCCTGCACACTCTTCAAGAAACGTGGATAAAGAAAGTTAGAAAATCAGAATTTCTAAGGAGGAAAAATAAAGTTTTTTTTTTCATTTTTTTAATTAAAATTAAGTGAAGTAAACTTAGCATCAAAATTTCAAGATACAACTTCTCCCACCCAAGTGAGCATGTGTGTGACTTTTATTCAGAAAGGCAACAGGACAAAGTCGCAACCCAAGACGCATATTTCTATGATATATGAAACATTAACTGTCTTTTTTGTGCATCTAGCATTATTCCAATGCTATTGAGTTTGACATATGTATACTTCCAAATTTTTACAGGTTCTTTTAATATTTTGTTCCTGGCTGAAACCAAGAAAAGAAAACACCTGCTGCAAAATGTCTGCTTCTTTCTCCTTGAATCCCGTCAGCCTCAGCAGATGGTGGCTACATGGTCACTGAGCTTCCTGTTAAAAGGATGTTTTCCTCTCCACTGTTGCTACATAGAGGCTCGGTATGAGGGATTGCTGTCAAGTCAATGAGTCGATGAAGCTGGTTTTCCTTAAATAGAAAACGTGTAACCAATCTGCTTGTGTGATCTGATTGAACTGTCTCAGTAAAGTGCCTTAAGATGACATATGTTGGGAATTGGCGTTGTATAAATAAAAAGATTTGAATTGAAAGATTATCCAATGCCGAAACATCCCAGTTCAATAAAGCTATTACAGCAAAAATCAATACAGCTTTCTGATCAGGCAAAACAGACTACAAGCTTATTTAGATAAAACATTTGCAGTAATTTAGCTGGATAGTCTATGTACATAGATTGTGCAGGTGTGTGGCTTGAAGTGTGTGACTGTGTTTTTTTTTTGTTTTTGTTGTTTTTAACTGTGAGCTGATGTGCCATTGAAAACCTACAATGACAAATACAGCTTGGTCGATTGTTTGAGTACTTAATTTTCAATTAGGAAAATGGAGTTTATTAGGCCAGGCTTGCTTCCTTTGTCTGATAATGCTGAATATGTCCAACAATAGAAATTGCACAAGGCAGAGTTATAGTACAATTCGTTCCTTCAGACTACAACTTTAGTCAGGCAGAAGGTTTATATTTATATTTTTGAAACATTATAACTTGTAAATAAATAAAACACGATAAATAAAAATTAAAACACATTGTTAACCTATTTTCCTTTCTTTTATATTTAAGAAATACATTTTTTTATATTTGAGAAATACATTGCAAGGTGACAAGGCACACCCCCATATTGTCCAATGAAATGAATAACTGGCTGAAGGGCATGTGAATTCAAGGCACTTGAAGGAAATATATATACCACTGAGCTAGAGGCTAGTTGAGGTGACAGCTTTTGGTATAATACTGTGGCAGACATGTAAAATGACCATTAGGAACCCTCCATCTAAGCTCCTTGCAAGAGCTTGAGTCATGGTGAAATAATGACCATGAGAAAGTTGTGGGATAGGCCAACAGAAACACAAGAGGTGCTTGTTAATGATCTAAATCCAGCTGATCCACTTTCCAGGTAAGAGCACTAGTGCAAATACACAGTAAATGGAAATATTGCATTCACGTACTAAAAACTGCAGATGTACAAGCCCCTCTTGAGTTTACCAGTAAACATATAAATCATTCAGAGAAGGCCTGGGAGGAAGGGCATCGGCTCACCCTACAATGTTTTGAGGAAGAGAAAATCTGAGAGTCACCTGCAGATAACCATCTTCAGCATCAAGCACAGAAGTGGAAATAATATGCTTTGGGACTTTTTTACAGCTACGATACGGGATACTCTCTATAATGAGGGGCCAACAAACAGGGAGTATGAGGTATGTGATAAAGATACTATATATTCGGTTGTTGGTGCTTTTTCTTGAATGACAACTCAGAAGACACTACTTTGCAAACAACTAAGTGTTCAGAGTAGAAGCACATTAGTGTTATCGAGTCTCACCAGCTCCATTACAAATACACTCTAAACTATGTCAGTATTTGGTTAAATTAAAAAAAGCAAAGTACTACAATTGCGGTGTTTCTATTAAATAATAATTTCAATAACATTTGAAATTGCACATAAATACGATTCGAATATAGACACATTATA
>JAUZNJ010034414.1:0-12719 GCA_034780135.1 Jordanella pulchra | reverse complement strand
AGGTCTTCCACATCACTGGAACCGTCTCCTGGGTCAGACTGAGGTTGAAGAGGTGCTGTAGGATCCCACAGAGCTGCACAGACCTTCAGGACTCTGGGGCTGAAACCATCAGGACCTGGTCACTGATTACGATTCAGTCTCTCTGGTTTCCTCTTTACTTGACTTCTAGAGACGGACAGGTGGAAGGCAGAGGGAACAGAGGAGAATAAATTCAGTGTCAGAGGTGTACGATGAATCTTTTGAGATGCAACAGAGAAGCTTTGGGTCAAATGAGGGCAGGGCGTCCATGTGATTGGATGAGAGAGAAAGATGCTGAGCCTGTTCCTGAACTGAACCTGTTCAATGATGTATTCAGTTCATCGGCTCGGTCCAGACGTCCATGTGTCTCATCATCCTTCTACTTGAAGCCTGTGACCTTTATCACTGTCCACACATCTCTGATATTGTTCTTATGGATCTTGCTTTCCAGCCTCTTTTTTATCTTGACCTTATGTTGCTTCTGTTTACTCCTCAATAATTTTGTCTCCCTTCTTAAAGGCTTGTTTTTTCTTGTTAAGTAGTTCCTTCAGATCACTTGTGATCCAGTGGTTATATTTTGGGAGGATTTCCAGTGCTGTGGTGATGGTGTTTATGTTTATCATGCCATTCTTTCTCCTTTTTATAAGTTTTATTTCAAAAATATATAAACTGTCCCCATCCTGCAATGCTGAAGAATCCTTTATAAAATTCCTGTATCTGGATCCTGATCCGAATCAGCAGCAAAAGTTCGTGGATTGGTCCTTAGCATACGATGCACCTTTGGGAACATTTTCAAGCAAATCCGTCGATAACTCTGTAACGTTGCAACAAACAAACGCTAACGAAAACATAACCATTCATGGAGGAGGTAAAAATCCTCGTAAATTCACAAGATTCAACACAAGGGGCAAAAAAAAATCTGTGATCCAGAAACAGAGGAACTAAAGTTCTTTTAAAAAAGAAAATCAGAATCAAGCTAGCAGAGCAACTCTTCCATGCAGCCACCATAAGCAGCACCATCCTACAATTATAGTGATTGATTAGCAGGAAGGTGTCTGGTTCACACCAAATAATGAGTTATTTTATAAAAACAAACACATCAGTTCCTTTAGCTTTAACTGTGTGTCTGGAGGCAAATTTGAGCCATAAAAGTTGCTTAAAAAAGATTTTAATTTTAAGCTGAAAAAAAAATTCAAGATGAAAAGTTAATACTGAAAAATGTTTAAAGGTGTTTTTTAGATGAAATGATTTCTTTTAGTTTCAGTTCTTTTTTTATAGGAGTGTATTTCTTCAGCTGTCAGTGATCGTTCCACACCCCACAGTCCACACCCCACAGTCCACACCCCACAGTTAGAATCTGGAAAATAAAAATCTAAAAAGTAGTTTTAAACATCTGTTTTTGGTTATAAATGTTTTTTTTTTAGTTTTTGAACCAGTATTACAGCACTAATTTAGCTCCATACAGTAAAAACTGGAGTCTGACAAGTAGTTTTAAACAAATATTTGTAGTTTTTAAATACTTTTCTTAGTTTAGAAAATCACTTTTTAGTAAAAAAAAGCCCTTTGAACAAATGTCATGGTCCTCATGTTTTTTTTCCCTTTTGATTTCAAATAAGGTTTGATAGAAGAAATTTGCTCCCAAACACATTAAAACCAGTTAGTTCCATGAACATTAGTCAACAAAGGAGAATTTCACAGCTTTCTATGCAATCAAACAAATGATTACAGATTCATTATAACGTTTTTATTCGTTTCTCTGGTTATTAATAAAGTCTAAAATATGTGCCACTTCCCCCCTTTTATGAGCCTTGATAAATGCAGCAGCCAAATCGTTTTTAAATATTGGGAGGCTCTAGGTGTACATGATTTTTTGGGTTTATTAGAGACTACTGGTGAGCAGGGGATGGAACAGCTTCCCTGACCCGGTCTTAACCACATTGATCACCAGTGCCAGCAGTTTGAGTAGCAGCGACCAAAGAAGTCTGGTAGATTTAGTTATTTATTTTCCCTTCTTTACTACAGGTTTTCTTTTGCTTCATTCATCCACCCTAAGGTGCTGCTCCCATCTCTGCATCAAAAACCTTCGTGCCATGCAGGAGGTGTAACCCTCCACCCTCTTCTTCTTTGTGTACTCACGGAAATCGAAAGCCAAGCCAAGTCAAGATGTCAGGCACTGACTCCTCGCTGCCGACAGACCCCCAGCTGCCTTTGACTTCCCCTCGCACTCCCCTGCAGCTTTCCTTTCCTTTCCTGAGAGAAGGCAGCCGTGTTTGGGAGCGGGAGAGGAAGCCACCTCAGCCCGGAGAGCTACCCAGCCCACTGCCAACCAAACGCACCCGTACTTACTCAGCGTGAGTAAAAACCCAAATACAAGTTTGTTTCTGCAGTACTGCTGTATTAAATCAGCTCTCTCTCTGTCGTCATCCTTCTCTCCCTGCAGGACGGTACGAGCCAGATCAGGTCCTGTATTTAAGGGTGTGTGTAAAAACTTTTCCAGGTCTCAGGGTCATGGATTCATTCGTCCTTCTCATGGCGGAGAGGACATCTTTGTTCACATTTCTGAGTGAGTCTCCTCACCAAGCAAGTACACCGTCCTTCAGTTTATGCTGCCAGGATTTAACTCCCACATGTTTGTTTTTTGATCATTTGAGTTTGGGTGGTAGGGATTAGGTCATGCATGGTGTTTACATCTTTACTTTTTCAGTCCTGTTGGGGCTTAAAACTCATGATAATAGCACTTATTTCCACGTCTGATATCAAGAATACCGAAACAATAACCAAACAAATGACAGTGGAGGAGACAATGGAAGGTCTGATGAAATTACTTAATGGGCAATAAGGAGTGAATGTTGTTCCTTTATTGTTGTATAGAACACGTCATGAAAATGAGAATGAGAAGGACATTTCTGTGGTGTTTTCTTATATTTAATTTTTAAAATTATTGTATTTATTTATTTATTTTCCTCTTTTTCAGATTGATTTTTGGATTGACACTGCCTGGATGTTGGTTAAGACGAAGCCTTTGCATTAGCCTCGAAGTGAAAAGAATGGGATCTGTTTAACGAAAATGAAAAAGAATGCAATTCATTAAACTCAGTCTGGAAAAGAGAAATTTTGAAAAAAATGTGATTTAAGAATATGAAATCTATATATTGTGTTTTTCAATTATAGTTTGAAGAAATTATATTAAAGGAAATAAAGTATGAAAATAATGTTAAAAAATGAAGAATCTTACTCAGTTGGCAAATTGTCACATGATGAAGGTTTAGTTTTGACCAACAGTCAGGTCTCCATGATGATGCAACATTTCCTTTTGGGATAGCAAACTTAATCCAGTGTAAAACACACTGATAGTGAAATGCAGCTGCTGAAATACTGTAAACAACCAACAGTCAGATACCAAACAATGATCAAATATGGAGCTAAATAGGAGGCATAAAGTTTGTTCAAAAGGGTGTTTTTTCAACTGAAAAATAAGAATAGAAAAAAATCTTTTTTAGGTTAAAAAGAATTTAAAACTGCAAAATCTTTATTATCTTTCAGTCACAAACTGCTGTCCCCCTCTGCATAGGATGTATGGAATAATGACAGAAAAAAAGCTAAAAATAAACTTAAATATGGAAGTAATTTTAAACTTTTTTCAGTTACAGAACTTTTTTTTTAAATTATTTTCCAAACTTTTTTTCAGTTTAAAAAATATTTTTGAGCAAACGTTTTGCCCTAATTTAGGTCCATAATAAAAACATCCTAATTTTTGTTGTGCTGCGCTTTATGAGTCCAAATCCATAACTGATGGTTCCTTTCCAATGTTCAGACAGATACAGATGAATGAAGAACAAATGTGTGGCGATGGAAGAAATGGCTGAATATCTAAAGTGTTAATGCTCCCTGAAAGTGTTCAATGTTTGCAGAATTTAACTGAACAATTACTTATTCCCATTTAATTGACCATAAATGATGTAAATGTTTGTACAGTTTCAAAGAATAAAGCATCCTATCAGATACGTTAACGTTATTTAAAGTGACGGGTTTGTCAAAAAAAGCTTTCAAATGTACTCAGTTTGAAAGAATAAAAACAGCAGCTGCACTGTTCAGGATTCCTAATGTGTTCATTTAGTTCTCATTTTATTATCATTTCTGTTCTCTGTGCAGCATTGAAGGGGAGTACGTGCCCATGGAAGGGGACGAGGTCACATACAAGGTGTGCCCAATCCCTCCCAAGAACCAGAAGGTCCAGGCGGTGGAAGTGATCATCACCCACCTAAACCCAGGCACCAAGCACGAGACTTGGTCGGGTCAGATCATCAGCTCCTAGATGCTCCGACTGCTGGAAAGTAAAGGGGGATTAGATTTTTTTTATTTTTTTACTTTTCATGTTTTGTGGTGAGATGGGATCAGTTTTGGGGGAATTTCAGCTTCCTGGGAGACGGAGCCACGGATGCACTGACATGGAGGTCAACGAATGAAATGAAGCAATGAATGTATGTCTGAATGTTCCTCTGTGAAGGTTATCAGGACTTAAATGTTTCAGTTTAACGTTTTTTTTGGGGGGGACAGTAACACTGGAAACATTTTTTTTTATTTAACGTTTATAGGATGTCTGTTAGCTGGTTCTGAGGATGTGAGATACTGGTTTTATTAGGATGTTAAACAGGCAGGTTTAAGTGAGACCAAAATGAGTTTAGATCAAGCAGTGGACTAACAGTGGAACCCAGTCACGGCTTGTTGGAGCCGCTGTAAACTGGAGCACACTGTGCTGCCAAATATAAAGGAAGATAAAAAAAAACTGTTTATATTATAACAAACTGTGTTTTAGGGAGAAAAACAGCCTTTTTCCAACATTACAGAAACACATTTATAGATCAGTGTCAGAAAATCCCACCTTGGTGTTTTTCACACAAGCAGCTCAGTTTTTCAGTTCCCTGTTTGTTCTAAAGCATTTTGGCCTCAGTAAGTGTGTCAGGCTCGAGTAGCAGCATCTTGTTCCTTTTCAGTATTGGAGCACTTTTTGTTTCCTAGGTGAGGGTGGAAGTCCACTGTTGTTGTAGGCAGCTCCTATGACGGTCTATAGTTTCCTGTGTAAAGGCAGGAAACAAAGCCAGAGGGCTTAGGTTTGGGACAGAAACCTGGAGGCTGCAAGAGGGCGAGCAGTGACTCAGCTGGTTAGGAAGAGGAAGTTTTAAAGTTAACAGATCAAAAAGCATCTGAAGGAGAACTTTGAAGAAATAGTTTAAGATGTGAGGAAATACATGTATTTGCTGGAGGGAGTTTGCCAGGCTGCTTCACGACTTGAGAGAAGCTATAGCTAGTTAGCATAGTTTAACAAACTAAACTTCTACAGATCTTTTTATTTAACGCAAAACCTAGCAGGAAGACTATTATTTAATTGTTAAAATTAAACATCAAAGCTAATGCTGTGTTCCATTTGTAATCGGAAGTCACAGGTTTTTGACCACAAGGTTGAAAATTTCAACCAGAAATTCTTACGTCTGTGTTCAAGATGGAGGCCCCTTGCATTACAAGTTTAACAACTTTCTTACTTTGCCTGTTTGTAGGAGATCTTCATAATGTATGCAACATTAATACTTCTTTCGTTCCAGATAAGATGTTCCAGTGCTGGTTATATAAGAGCTAAATATAGCATAAAACAGGGATTTTGTTATTGGTATCGAAATAACGATGGCTACAGTGGTAACACCCCATACTGCCCACTTCTGACATTAATGGAACACAACATAAGCTAACTAGCTGGAAAGCTAAGTTGATATTTGGCTCAAATTAAAATATTAAAATATCGCTTTCTATCTCTATTACATTAAACACATGAATAAATATTTGAAATTCTCCCATAAAATGTTAAAACAGAAACTGAGGTAATGTTTAATGTTTGATTGGCAGAATAAAACAGATAAGCTAAGCTAGTAACCGCTAGATTTTTACTTCTGACTTTCTACAAAAGAAATGGAAGAAAATTACACCTTTTATTACCCAACACATAAAACTGTATATTTAAATTTTAAAGATATCATTTGGAATCAAAATCCAAACAAAGTGTTTTTATTTGATTATTATTGTAGAAAAAAACAACATCATAGTTAAGCTAAGCTAATTAGCTGCTACATGTAGCATATCGAGCAAATAAACAAATTTCATTAAATGCTGAACTTTTTTAATGAAATTTCAATCTCTTTTGTTCACATTTTACAGCATTGACTGCATTTTATGTTTTCTCTAAATGTTTGATGCTTGAATAAAAAAAAAATCTTAAGGAAGATTAGAAGGGGGAAAAAAACTTTTTGGAAGTTACTTACATCATACAAAGACTGTGAAACAGACAAAAACACAGCTAAAGCTTCCAGATGTAAGTAAAATATTTATTTATGTACTTATTTATTTTCGTTTGTTACCACAAAAGTTGTTGTTTAGCTATTAAACACTATTTCTATGTATTTGTGTGATTTTGAGCTGTTTCAACACTGCACACCAACTGAGGATCCTAGCCTGTTAAAATCTCTTTGCTACTGTCATGTTAGATGTGCAACAACAACAAAAAGAAATCAACAAAGGTTTCTAATTTCTACCTTCTCTGTCTAATTTTTGATAACTAAATGATGTCCAAGATACCATGCAGACTTTGGCCAAGTTCTTTAGAGGATGTCATGTTTTGTGGAGAATAAGCTCTGAATGAGCTTATTCTCCACAATGTGCAGTTACACAGACAAAGCCTTTAGAGGGAGGTGTCGCCTCACCTCCTATGCATCCTTTATTTCTGACTTTTAGTGTGACCTAATCTCATAGTAGCACATCCTCTCTGTTGGCCTACTTTATTGTGAGAGAAACAAGTTCGATTGTGTTTTGGAGCACTTTTATTTTTGTCAGATCACTGTGATACTTGTTGGTTCTTGTTTAAAGTTTGAATAAAGCTTACAGCTGTAAACACAGATCTGTGTAAGTGTGTCTGAACAAAATCTGATATACTTAAAGCAATCTCTCAGCATCAGGACACTGCAACAAGTATTCTCAGTACTTTTATTGTTGTAACTTAACCCTGAGCATCATCTCAAGGCAAACTCCAGGGAAAATGAGTCCGTTTTACTACTGAGAAATAAAATATCTGACCACTTTTCTGTTATTTTTTAAAAGTATCCTTTACTGTGACTAAGCCAAAAAGAAAATGCATCTTAAGAGACATTGCTACTGAAAGCTCTACCCAGATTTACTATTCTGGCTCCACTTCGCCACGTCTTTCTGTAGATGAGCTGGTTGATAAATTTCATTCTAAAAAAAATCTCAAACATCATTTATTCCGTTGCTCCTAAAGTGAACGTCTTTTCTGGGTAGAAAACGTCTCCATGGAGAAATGAAGGGAACCAGTCAGAAGTTTTGAAGAAGTGTTTAATTGAAAAGCTGAATGCAGACAGCTTAAGACTGAACTTCAGGTTCATTATAACGTTTATATATTATATTATAACTTACAGCGGGAAAATGCAAGAAAACCTTTTTCTGAGATCATTAGGAAAAATATTAATATTGCTTGTGCCTTATTAATAAGACTTCCTGTAACTGTTGCATCTGAACTCCACTTTACCAGGTTCTTCAGCAAATTTCATAACTTCCTCACTGAAAAAATGAGGGGCAGTCTGAACCAAGCTCTAAGCTACAAAAAAAAATATCATTGTGTTCCTTAAGGGCCCAGCTCTGTTTGTCTTAGTCATTGAGGCCTTGGTAAAACACTTTACCCACATTGCCTCCGTCTGGTGGCCAGTTGGCCCGGTGGTGCCTGTTTACAGTTTGCAGCTTAAGAATACAGCCGTGGTTAGAATGTAGCTTACCCCCCATCAGTGTGTGCAGGAATGGGTTAATGTCTGAATGTGGTTTAAAGCTCTTTCAAGTTCCCCTGGTTTAAAAAGTCACTTTATGAATACAGGCTGTTTTCCAGTTATCTTAGATCATTCAATATCTACAGTTGTTGTCAAAAGTTTCCATACACTTGTAAAAAACATAATGTCATGTCTGTCTTTAGTTTCCAATCAGTTCTTCAAGTCTTATTTTTCTGTGATAGAGTCGGAACACATACTTGTTTGTCACTAAAAACATTCATAAAGTTTGGTTCTTTCATAAATTTATTATGGGTCTGATGAAAATGTGACCAAATCTGCTGGGACTTTTTAAACCAGGGGAACTCGAAAGAGCTTTAAACCACATTCAGACATTAACCCATTCCTATAGTAGAGTACTATACATTCCAGTATAGTAGAAATCAATGCATGGATGTGCCAACTAACTAAAATACAAAAAAAGCCCAAAGTAATATTTTTTGGACCAAAGGAAGAAAAATCAAAGTAATCCAAAGGAAATAGTATTAACAACTGTCCCGGCATCCAGCAAATCAACTTCATTCCAACTTATCAATTACAACCAAATTCAGTCCAGTCAGATTCAGATTTTACATGAAATACATAACAACCAGTTTAATAAAAGGGTTTTTATGTTCAGTTGATGCAGCTGAACACAGTAAAAAGGATGTCAGCCTATGGAAAAAAGGGGTATTGGCAGTAAATCTGTGCTGAGGAAACCAAAGAGGGCCATGTACAAGACTGGCAGATAAACAACACTGCCATTGTATGGAGGGAATTTTGTCCGATTATTTTTCCAGGAAGGCTTTTGTAAGTTAAAACTTTAAAATAAAAGAATTATATTTTGAATAAAGGTTTGAAAAATATTCTAATTAAAAAAAAGGTTTTGAGAGTAACTTTGCTTTTCAGAGATATTGGCTGTGTCTGAAGGCCACTACATAATGCAGGGACTAGTTAGTATAGCGTGGTTTTTGTGTCACCAGGCTGAGCGCGCAGAGATCTATTTTGTGCATATGGATCTCACACATTCTCACTCCACTCTGAAAAGCTGCACGCTCGGCTCACTCTGCTCACCCTCAACCATATCTTTCTGTTCGTACACTTGCTTCAAACTGCTCACACTCTGCCTTTCTTCTGCCTATTTCTGGCGAACATGCATAGAACACCTTCATTTTCAGCATCTTTTCAGACAAATGAGAAGGGAAAGCTTCTGGCTACTGGACCCGTTGTGACTGTTTTGGCTTATTACAACTGTAGTCTGTGTTTTCCAGACATGATAATAAGCAATGAGGGTGAAGTGTCTTGCCCAAGGACACAATGATCCTGGAAGCTGTAGCCGGGGCTTGAACCATCAACCCTTTGTTTAGTGATCATGGATTCACAGTATTTTTCAATGTGCATTTTGGGAAATTTTGAGTCCACTACTTTTTCATCCACTAGACAGTTGGATACTCATCTAAAATGCTGTAATAGCGGACGTTCGGACACAGTCTTTGTGTTTTTTTATCTTTTAAAATTTCTGTTCTTGGTTTGGAGATTTTACATTTTTAATTGTGTTTTTCCGTGTAAGCGTCAAGAGTGAGTATTTTAAGATAATGTGATCTGTAGAACTAAAAAAAATGGTATTCATAAAACTTATTCTAAAAAAACGAAAAAAGAAAAATAAATTGAAGTTATAATGTATGCATAAGAATTTTATAAAAAAAAAACGAACAAAAATTTAAAACAAAATAAAAAGAAATAGTTACTTCAAAAAAATTGGTTTTTAAAAGTTTGTTTTTCCAATTTCCATTTTCATAATCTACATTTTGCTTGCAACAATAATGAAACAGATTTCACTCTATACTTTTACTATCAGGTGATAAACTCCTTACAGCAGGCAGATGGCAGCATCAGCCTTCACCACATGGGGATGGGAGGCAGGCACACATGGAGGGACAAACATCCTCACACATGACATCAGGACAGCTGATAAAAGCCAAGCTGTGGCTCCTTTCACTAAAGATGACACTTTCTTAAGAAGCAGCTCTTCCTATAGGCTAGGGAACCCCAGGATTTAGGGGCTAGTTGTGAGTGGGACGTTGGTATCAATGATTGTTAGGATATAACCCTTTCCAGAAGGCAGCTATCTCCTTAAAGCATTTAATCATAGCATGAAGAGGCAGCATTTGACTAGCAGGGATGTTTCAGTTCCTTCACTGTCCATTAGAGTGCGTCTTTGGTGCATTGTTAGGCTACTGTGGCAGTTCATACTGTTCATGGCTTAACAAGCAAAGCCTAAAGTATGTTGTTTTTTAAATTAACACCTAGAGACCAACAACAAATAGAACTTAAAGGAGAGGTGTGATGTGTAAAACTGAAATTTGACATAAGAGGCAAACATAAAAAAATATTTGTGTGACTTTAAGACTATTTATATCTTAGTTTGTTAATACGGTCACTTAATATAACAGCTTTAATGAGCATAATGCTCACCAGAAACCAACAAAAAAGTGTGATTCACATTAAAACTAAGTAACTTAAGATAAATGAGCTTTGGGTGACATACAGAGTCCACATGGGGTTCAAAGGTCAGCCTGTTGTTTTTTGTCTTTGGGTACCTCTAATTGCTTGTAACTTGTTTTTGGTCAATAATAGCCATAGGTTATAGTACTTTACGTTCTACTGAGTATAATAATTTCTAGTTTTACAGTCATTATTTTTAAAATGAGGGACTCATACCAGTCAAAGGTGAAAGGACACAACCCTGAGGAGACCCAGTGGAGAAGAGAACAACAGAAAGAAGTCCATTAACTTTCACCCGCCGAGACCTGACAGGCTTTAATCCAAAGTATGAGGCAAGAATAAATATTAAAAAAGTAATTCCTCGGCTGGACACGCACTTGAAAGTAAAGGCAAACAGCTAAAAAGAACTCTGACGAAGGCTTGAGTAGCTTCCAGATATCTTTAAATTGTAAGTCATTCAGAAGATGAGAGGCCCACGGGGTAGTTATTATGCTAACGAGTCAGTCAATAAAAACTCTATTTAACTTCTTTTTGTAAATTATTTTAATTTTATACTTGACTGTTGCTTATAAAAGGCAGCAGTCGAAATGTTTTCTTTGCATAGAAGGTTTTGCTTTTAGAGGATATGATGAATTCATCACATTCAGAGCTGAAGTTATTAAAATCAGCTTTATCATTTTGGGATAAACATAACTTAAACTGTACTTACAACATGTAGTTAACTTATATAGTATAGTTAATAATAAAAAAAGAGTTATTCTTAATTTATTTTTATTTAATTATTTCTTTTATTACACAACACTGTTTGGATTATGCTTACCTTGTCCTGCATGTCATTCTCCACTCGCCCCTCCCTATAGAACCTACCATCCTACCTATGCTCCATCTCCTTTTCTCTTTGTGTTGTGAGGTTTTCTTTTCTCCTATCATTTAACCTTCTACCATGCTGCTCCCTCGCTATTGTCTCCAGTTTGGTCCTGCTTTAAACTCACTTGATATGTCAGAACAGATATTTCTGACTATAGTTTATGCTAAAACATCCAATGTATGTGTAAGAGGTACAAAAGGGTCCAGTTTCCAGATGTCTGAATGAATGTCTGGTGCTGCATTAGTCGGTTCAGACGGCATTGGAATGTGTGGCCGATTACACTGTTCAGAAAGGAGACGGGTTCTGTGTCCATAACATTAATACTTCTCATTGTTAAATGTTTGCATCAACCACAGACCAAAAGCAGGGAAACTAGTGAGGTAAAGTTTTAGTCAGATATGAAAGGGTTTGAGTACAGAAGGCGGACAACAGACCTGACTTGACCCATCCCAATTTTTGCCCATATGCATCATGTATTTGCTCTTTTCATGATAGTCTGAACAACACAGATCTGACTTTTTCATAAACCACTTGGCTATGTTGTTCTAAATCCAATAAGTATCGAATCTTTTCAAATAGGACGTGTCTGGATACACATCTTTAATACTCGTCATAAGTCACTATTCAGAAGCAGACAGAAAAACAACAATGACAATGTGGGGAGCAGTCTGGTAAAGAAAGCAACATCTCTGATTGAATTAATAATTGGTGGGATAGTTTGCTGGCTCTGGTTGGAAAAGAAATTCACGATCACAAGATGTGCTCCAGCAGTACCAACGTGTTTACTTCACTACTTGGGTTGCGTTTCATCTGCTACTGTTCTTATGTTGCATAAATGCATTTCACACAGATCATAAACAAGTCTCATATATTTAGAAATATGAAAAACTACAAAAACAACCAAAAATATCAGAATAAAACAATAAGGCCCGCAGGGTGAAAATAGCCTCAGTTTCACCAGCTCTATCTACATCAAGAAGTTTAAGCTAACCTATAAGTTTGACTCATGTGATAAGGTTTAAAAGGCAATTCCAAATACTAACAAATTGAATTCAAAATTCCAAAATTTGAACAAAATTAAAAATGTCTTTTACCAAAATCTTTATTTTCTTTTTATCTTGTTCTTAATTGCTATGTTATTTTGTTGGTCGTGTGCACTTCCTGTTTGATTGCTATTTGGATTGATGACTTGCATTCTGAGGTGCTGCTGAGGCTATCTCTATCTGAGCTAAGTTCTCTTTTCTGTGACATCTCTAACTTACTCTAACTGTCCAGAAGCACTTTTAAACACAGCCTCTACTGCTGCACTTTTCTACTGGGCACTTGTTGCATTCACACAGCTTTTATTTCTGCTTGTATGAGGTAGCTAGCCTAGGCTAGCATTAGCTTAGTGCCGCTATGGCTTCTCTCTCTCTCTCTCTCTCTCTCTCTCTCTCTCTCTCTCTCTCTCTCTCTCTCTCTCTCTCTCTCTC
>JAUZNJ010034413.1:0-12719 GCA_034780135.1 Jordanella pulchra | reverse complement strand
ATAGATAGATAGATAGATAGATAGATAGATAGATAGATAGATAGATAGATAGATAGATAGATAGATAGATATTTTTGCTCTATTGTTGATCTAATCATGCAAAACATCCTCAAAATACACATTTATATTCTCCTCTGGTAGCACTTAATCCTATATTTGGCTTGAGCTTAACTCTGAGCGTATTCTAGCCGGAAAACAAACAAGGCATATTTACGTTGCCTCGTCGATAGAATTACTGCTGACAGAACATCTGTGAATCTCTCGAGCTGCAGTGAGGCCATTCAACCAAAATAGCAGCTTCTGCTTGCCTAAATGAACCTAGAGGATGTTATGGTGCAGACTAACTTTAGAAACAGGAAGTCACTGTTTCTGTGTGAGTGTGTGGCTGTGCATGGGTGTGCATGCACACACCAGCGAACTCTAAGCCTGTGTGCGTGTGTGTGTGTGTGTACATATGCATTTGTGTTTGTGTGCTGGTGTGCTGGGCCCACAGAAAGAGGATGATCGTGTGAAACGAATATGCTATTACAGAAACCAGAAGTTTGCCTCCTGCTATTTTTAGCTCGACAACGCTTAAAGGAGACAGAAAAGCAAGCATGCAGATCTTATCAACCTGCTCTTTTTTATTCCTACCAGATTATCTTGCAGTTGTGTTTATTCTTATTTTTTAGAGCTCAGCTGGTAAGTTAACGTTACACTTGAACAAGGCTGGCCAAAACAATCGTAAACACTCTTGTAAAGTAGTGTTGAAAAGATGTGTGTCAAAGAGTGTGTGAATTCTCTTGATGAACACTTGGTAATATGATAGGAAGTAATCATGAGTGCCTCAAATCCCTCAGGGTGAATGCAGATGAAATCTTATCTGCCGAGTTGGCTCTTTGAATGCGGAGTGCAGTGACCGAGCTGGTTTTGTGTCAAGTCATACGTCATGAGTCACGGTGAAACTTTGCCTTAAGATACATCATTAGTGCACAAACTCCAGCTGATTGATAAGCATTTTATTTTCTTATATCCCAACTAGATGTCTGTTCTTTATTATTGTCTCCAACAAATTAAAGCTCTCATTTCTGATGCATGAAAATAATACAAATTTTGTTGTTTTCACAAGATTAAATGCACCTGTCTTCAGTACAGTGTTGCCCCCATACCAGAAATTCATAGCAGAGTTTAAAATGCAAATTTTGCCTTTAAGTCTCTTTTTTTTTTTGTTGCTTTTTTTTGGTTTTGTTTGTTTTTTACCAGCGTAGATTCAGAAACAGCAGTAAAACCTTTTCATTTAATCACTCTGCGTTTTTTTTTTCCATCTGTCCATCCAAAAGCTTGAATAATTTGCAAACCATTCTTTAATTGTTTAACAGAAATCCCGCAGCTTTTATACAAAGTACCATAAAGTCAACATCCACTGTTTGTCCTATTGTTCACAGTTTACAGAACTGTCAAACAGTTGGGACAGAAAAAGGCCCCATGTAGTTTCTTTCTGTGTAAAAATATACCACAGGTCTTCCTTTTCTGACTTTGTGATTATTTCCTTTCTCTCAAAGCCGATGATTGTTTGTTGCTGGTGTGTGTTTCTGTGGATGTGAAAGTGTTTGCAGACTATCTCAGTCACATCCACCACCACTTGTCTACTGATTATTTGAATTTCGTTAAGAGCACGTTCTTCTGGTAATTCACAATGCGATTGGTTCTTCCTGCCGTACCGTTATTTTGTAGTGTTGGAACAAAAAAACAAAATATAAAGCAAAAAATGAATAATCATCGTTGCTCGATACTGTAAAGACTGGAAAATTAAATTTACTTCATTTTCATTTCTTAGAAATTGTGGCTACTATCTTTGTGTAATGAGATGCTTTTTTGTTTAGTTTTTTTTTTCCTCTCACAAAAACGTCCTACTTCACTTTTACTTTCCAAGTATAAATAGAAACATGTTTTTGGACATCTGGCCAAGTGTTTTATTTTGAATTCTACGAAGTGTTTTATGATTTGCAAATCATTCTTTGGTTATCGAGTGTCCACCTGTTTACATGAGGGAGTGTCGGTCCCGTGTAATGTTTGGTAAGCATGTGGGAGTGTTTTCTCTTTTCAGGGAAATTCTCTTGTCTACGTCAAACACATTTCTTTATTTCTGTTTCACAGTAAGTGTTACTGTAAAAAATGAGAGCTTTTGTTTTCTTTACTGACACCAGGTTTGATAATATCCGATTATTAGATTTTCTTTAAAGGAAGTGAAAAGTTTTGTCAAAAATGAATCCCGCAGCAGCGGTGATGTCGGCAGCTGGGTTATCATCACAGAAAATTAGCTGGGTTACGATAATACTTTCTGCATCTTTTTCTCTGTCGCTGTAACATAAGGGGAGCAAGGTGTTTGCTTCCATACACTGTATCCACACTTTTGTGTAATGCTTCTATAAATCTCCTAGTTTTAGGTGTCAGATGGTTTTACATTACCTGTATGTTTGCATATTACAAGCCTTTGCCAGGTTTCACCTTTTTTAGCTTCTTTTTCTTCTATTGTTAGCCTCTGGTCAGCTCTGTCTTTTGTAGGTCAGACCATGAAATTCAATTTGTCCCACAGCTATTATTGAGTTATTGAGCCAAAAAAGCTTGTTATTTATAGGTTTGTAGATTGAGTGTTCTTCAACATTTGCTCTACTATGCTACATATACAAAAATGTGTTTGTGTTTTGTTAAGATGCTGAAATGGGATTTTTTTTTTGTCTGTTTAGGTGTGCTTTTTGTTTTGTTTTGTTTTGTTTTGTAATGGTAATACAAACAAAAAATGTATATTTATACTCAGCTCAAATGTCTGATCTCCAGCATTCAATCCATAATCCATCTCCATTTGTTTATTCTCACTTGCACCTCCTTTATTAAAAACAAGAAGCTGTTTATTTTTCTTCCTGAAAGGGAAATGCCAAGACAAAAGCTAGAGACAGCTTTACAAACAAATGAACAGAATTAGAGCCAAGCTGCGTTTTAGAATATAGGATTGTTATCCTTATGTTTGTTTACAGCTAATACACTTTGTTGCCTTTCTGGCAAACTTTCTTCATATTTCTTTATATTTTGAAATTATTCATCCCCAGAGAAGTTGTGTTTTTTTCTTTTTTTTTTGTGAAGTCACAACCACACTTTTTTGTGGTAGACAAGCTCAAGGCACAACATCATAACAAAATGATACTGTGGTTATTAAACACTTTTGACACTTTCTCCTAATTACTGATTATAGTGTATAATTTATTCTCATTATATAAAGGATGTAGAAGTAGGTTAGAGGTTGTCTGTGTGCAACATAAAGACAAAAGAACACAGATGTTGGGGACAGGGTCAGAAGTCCATTTAATTTTCTTTTATTATAATTAAAAAATTCAAAGTTAAAAGTGTGTTTCAATCATTTAGAGGAGAACTAAAGTGCAAATATATACAATATAGAAAAAAGGCACAAAAAAACCCATTTACCAGGATCTGTTGAGTGAAAAAAAAAAATCAAATTAAAATATCTGTTTCCTAAATAATTTTAAAGCAAAAGTGAAAAAAAAACAACCTAAAAACCATGAATAGATATAAACCCATAAATACTTATAAACCAAAATCATCTTTTCCCATTAAGGGAAAAAAAGTCAAAAGTTCTGGAGAGGTTTAAAGAAGGAGTGGAAAATGGAAAAGAATATGGATGCAAACTTTCCAGGGAATAAGCATGCTCAGAAAAACCAACAAGAGACTGACTAAGAAGCTGCAGAACTATGCAACTCTGGGAGAGTTGAACACTGGGTGAAACAACATCTTTTAATCTTGCACTACACTATATGGTGCTTAAAACTAACACTACCCATCACAATAAACACGCTGCCCCTAACTTTAAAGCACGGTTGTGGAAGCATTATGTTGTGGGGTTAGAGCAATGACAAGGAAGCTGAAGTAGAGAATAACTGATGCTGAGGCTACATTCAGTCTGGAGCAGATTTACAAAACTGAATGTTTAAAAAAGTCAACCTCTGAGCGAGCAAAACTGATAAAACACAAAAAATTCAATGAAATACATGATGTTTGTGGTTTGTAATTTTAACATTTTTTTATTTGAAGACATCCATTATTTTGCAGGTAATTATATTTTTCCTTTGTAAACCTACAGTTTTCCAAAAATAAGCCCAACTGGTATTCTTATGTTTAAAATACGTTAGAAAAATATTTCAAGCCTTAAAGCTTCTTCCAGTGTCCCAGCTCAGCTGTATTTCTCATTCTCTTTCGTCCCCTTGTATAGTGGATGTGACCCTCAGCAGTGAGAACTGATTGCCTGTTCGTGGGGTCAAGCCCATGGATCTGACTGTGACACACAGGTTATTACCTCAACGCCCAGATTCGGCCATGCTGGCTCCACAGCCTTCTTTCTATTTGGAACATCTCACAGCTCAGCATTGCCCTCAGTTTTCCCAGAACCACTTGCAGGTAAGATAACACTAAGGCATCAGCCCTGTAGAGATAGAGCAGCGATAAAAAGAAACTCTTCCATTCTAAGCATGAGTGAAACGAGGGATCTGATGGAACACATGCAGCGATCAACCATCAGCATGCAGGATTAATGTCTGACAAAATAAGAAAATCAGGATGATCTATATGTTTTTAAAATTGACCAATCTTAACATTTTAAATTGTAGAAAGCCCAGTTTAATGCAGAAAGACTCCCTCCCTCATTAACCACAGGAAGAAGGCAGCTGCTTTCACCACAAGCTTTACCTCTGCTTTAATTTCAGCAGATATGAGCAGCAGTTTGGTCAAAATATTAGAAGACCATCTCCGCCTCATTTCTGACTGAGCAGTAAACAATGTTTACATGTTGCTACTTTAATATTATACAAAGGTCTTGCTTCTCCTTTATGTAAATCTGTTATGTATATTCCAAAAATCCGCCCTGTGGTAACCGATTTTGATTGTGTTCACAGTATAGCATTGAAGAAAGGCACAGAAAGATGGAGGGGGAGAAAAGAGAAGACCAGCAGCAGCTGATGCAGAAGAATAAAAATGAACAGAGTGAGTTGAACATGTTTGTCTTCAGATGTTTCCTAAAGATTATTGACAGGCTGCTTATCTGAGTCATCACACAGTCTACAGTGATTTCTCAGTGCAAATGAAGGGGATTTCCACCACCACTCCCACATTTGATGGTGTTTCAAAGAAATTAACAAAAAAAAAAAAAAGACACAATCCCATCAAAGGAAAGAAACAGAAGTAAATATCTTTGGTTTGGGGAACCCTGTACTGTTTTTTTTAGCAGTTCATGTTTAAAAACACACCTGAGGTATATATTATAAGTATCCCAAAAAAGTAAGAACTCCCTACCCTTAACTGGATTTCTTCTCTGTTTTGTAGGTGCGGGAGCCAGCAAACATGTAAGGCAGATCCTGCGGGATCATATAATCATGAAGAAGCAGCCTTCTCCCAACAGGATTCCTGACAACTACTGCAGCACACCACAAGGATACAGGTGAGGCTTCTTGAAAGCATTATAAAGTTCTGATTCACAATTTCGATCAAACCTTTGATCAAACAAAATGACATAACATTGTGCTATTCCTGAATGTGAACATTTTTTCATTATGCAACCACTTTCTGTAATTTAGAAAATAACCTTCAGAAGTTAATTCATTAGTAAATAGACTGATGCTATGGAAGGGTAATATTATAAAACCAGATCCCTGGCGTTGAGAATCATAATCTTAGATTGTTAGAGTAACAAACTGAAACAGTCACACAGCCTGATCCCCTCACCCTTTTACACATTGCAAAACACAGTGAGTGACAGAAAAGGAAGGATCCTAAATATGGCAGCTTAACTCTATGGGGAAAGTGAAGTTGGTCAGAGTTCATGGGTGATTCATGAAACCAGATATATTCAAAGAAACCAGGTTAGAGGCTGCATAAGACCTGAGATTGCAGGACGTCCAGTAAGACAATCTCCCTGCAGCAGAGGAGAGTTAAATATTAAATAATGTCTAGACCCTGAAAGTGTTCAGGATTAAACACAGTGAAAAGAAGTCAACTAACAGCAATGCTTCTCTGTGTAAACCAGGTAATTTATTCATAAAAACCGTTCTATGTTAGCTTTCTGTATAAAAAGAACTAAGTAAAGAAGAGACAAGAAATAATAATGTCAACATACAAACATGGAACTTTCGATTCATTTACCTTCCTCCTTACATTTTTAACACTTAAAAACGTCTCCATAGTTTCTTCCTTTTTAGAATGCAATATATATTCAAGTGGAAGGCTTAACAGCGTCTCTTTTATCCACTGAGTGACTATTATATTTTTCCACATCATACATTTCTTGGCAATAAGCTAGTCTATGAAACCCCCTTTCGTTCCTGTTATGTTTTTCTGGATATAAACCCAACACAAATAATTGGGGGTTCAATCCAATTGGTTTTGCAATTGTTTGTTTTATTTGTGCCTCTTACTTCTTTCTAGAACAATTTCATTTTTTCTCATTGACACAAACAATGAAATAAAATTCCTTTATCTTCAACACATTTTATGCGAATGTCTGAGATGTTTTTGTTATATCTATCTAGTTGTACTGGTGTAAGATGCATCTGCATCATCCACTAAAAGTCTATCAGTTTAAGGCGTGTTTTTACAGTTTTTGTCTCGGCCTCAGCACATATAGATCCCTTCCAAGAGTCATGACCTACATTCGTAGGTCCTCTCTCCTGAGATGTTTTGTGAGTTTTCAGATGAGTTCATCATCAGATGATGATAAATCTCTGAAATAATGGCATTTCTTAGAGCATCCTTTGTAAGTTTGCAGTTGCCTTGGTACTCAGTGGCTTCATTGGAGCCGTTAGGGTTATCCTTCATTAGTGGAAAAGTCAAGTTAGACATGATTATAAGGAATGAATAAAAACTGTGACTGAAATCGCATCTTTCAAACTGTTGATTAGTAAATTACACGACCGAATGACATGACCAGTTTACAATTTACATTTAGTTAATTCATTTATATTTTATTATGTATGGGTATGTGCTGCTTACTGTAGTTTAGTCTGTGCTCTTATAATTTGACTTAATCCTTTTATTTCGTGTTTCTTATTTTCAGTTTATTATAATGTTGTTAAAAAGTCAATAAACAATTAAATAA
This sequence comes from Jordanella pulchra, assembly GCA_034780135.1. Classification (NCBI taxonomy): domain Eukaryota; kingdom Metazoa; phylum Chordata; class Actinopteri; order Cyprinodontiformes; family Cyprinodontidae; genus Jordanella; species Jordanella pulchra. Next base: position 5,584 of record JAUZNJ010034413.1, on the reverse strand, counting down.
AAAAAAAAAAAGAATGGTTAAGAATGCAATTAAGGGTTGGCTGTTAATGTACTAAATGGCATTGTTAGCAAACCCGGGAAGATAAATGTAGTGTAGTATTTATAAATAAATATAGAAATATCTTTAAAATCTGACTGAATGCAGTCATTTCTGTTGAGCTGTGAACTTGCACTATTGACGTTACTGTCTTTATACGCTAGAGCTATTTAATAACTTCTTCCTTCTCGCCTTTGTTATTGTTTTTATTATCTTTACCAGCAGTATTTCTGTTTTTGTGTGTACACTCAGTCTATACACAAAACACTCTTCAGTTGATTTTTAAACATATTTATCAGTGTATTAAAATGAATACCTCAAAATATGGCGATGAACTTTAACTTTCTCTTTTTTAGATTTTTGTGTCTGATTTTAGTTGTCGTTTTCCATTGGCATTTATGGGTCTAAAGTGACATAAAGTTGAAAGTTCTGTAGAATTCAGTACACTTTAAAAAAAAGAAACTGTATCTCCATAGTTGCCGCTGACTGAAACGGTGCATCTGATGTTGTTTAGGTTGCCTAGGCCACCAGTCTCTGACATGTCCCTGAAGCATGTACCCACACCCTCTGACCAGCGGAAGGACCTTTCCCTGCGAAGAACAGGTGAGACTCCTGTTTGTGTAGGTGACTGAGGTTGCCACCCTCAGGTTAAACCTTTTTCTTTTCTTTAGCAAGAACAAGCTGGTGATTTTCCATTTCCCAGTGGAATCTGTTCTCTGGAAGAAATAATTCTTCAGCACTATACCGTAAACTTCTTCTTAGCTAAAATATTCAACATTTTCTATCTGATTTTTGAATATTCTGGATAAAGAAAGAGGAACACCTGAGCAAATCAGTACAGTTCTGTGTGTTTCTTGAGTTTGAATGAATAAAACGCTGAGCATCAGACCCACAGGGCCAGAGAGAAACTTAACAGTCATAACATCAGAGGCAGCGATGAGGTACAAAGCAGTTACTTTAACTAAGGTATGTGTAAAATGAACTGCGTGAGAGTCCCGAGCACTTCTTCTTCACTGCATGAATTAGAATGGGAGTGGTTCCTTTTTTGTACATGTCTAAAAGTACACCAACCATTATTTATTTATGTTGTCCTAAAACCTTTAACAGAGACACACAGACACACACACACACCCGTGCTTTAGTTGGCACACCAACAACACAAACATAGCTTTTATCTGAGCTAAGCCTGCTATTGATTGATTACTTTGTTTGGTTTTATTGGAGAATGCCCAAAGTAAACATGGATGATTTTAAGTATTCACCAGCACTGAAGTGTTTGAACAGTTCCCTTGAACTTGATTCTGTCTGTGTTATTTTACCTGTGCATGTATGTATTTGTACAGTTTCTGAGCCCACACTGAAGTGGAAATTGAAGAAACTCATCTCTGCAAGGCCTAACCCTCTGCAACGAAAGATTAGCGCCCCTGCGGCTGTCAAACATCGGACACAAACTATGGGTACGAACGTTCAACTTTAACTCCTATAAGCTTAGCCTTTTGGTTATTTAATCTTTCTTGTTTGGTTACCATGTCCTTGATTCATCATTTTAATCTACACCACCAGCCACATTTATTGGGAACCCTGCTAAAAACATGTAAAACTCCCTCAAAAAATGATTACATCAGCATAATATCACAGTGGAAATATTTACAATTCCAGCTGTTCTTTAATGACATTTTTAGTGGGAGTAAAAAAACAACTAAAAAATTCATTTAAGATAAATGTGATCCCTGTTTTTTTTTTTTTGTTTTGTTTTGTTTTTGTTTTCTCTACATTTTCAAATTGAACCGTGATTTTAGCACTTTTGTCTTCTTTGATTCCTTGCGGCATATAAATTGTGATGATCTTTTCCGTTCTACCATCTCTAACATTCCCATGTGGCCGTTCCTAAACTTTAATGTGACCTAACTTGAACTCTGTGATTAAATAAAATAAGATTCAACCTTTTGGGAACAGCTACCCTTGAAGCATTTCCTGTTAATATCGGAAATAGAAGTTGAAAAGGAACCTCATGCTCATTGTGAAGTATGGTGGAGGAGCTGTGGTGGTGTGGGCCTGTTTCTCTTCTCAGGCTCTGAGAAGAGTTGGTAATTTTGATAAAAACAATAGTTTGTAATAATTTTCTGAAATCAAATGACTGATGTTCAGTTCAGTCCTGCTTTGCACCATTTTTTCTTTCAAGTTTCTATTTAAATGTGAATAATAATGTTTCTTTATTCTTGCATCCAGACTCCTCTCCAAGCAGCAACAGCACCTCAGCATCAGGCTGCAGCTCACCAAACGATAGCCTGATGTCAGACAACGGGTCCCTCCCAAGGGCTGCTGAGGTGAACCCCTTTTTTTATGTTTTAATTGGAGCCATGTCTTTTCCTTAACAAGTCAGGAACTAAAAATATAGTTAAGATTTCATTTAAACATCAAAAATAACATTGGATCAGTTACTTTTCATCACATTTTGTATGGATGTTTTTTCTGTTTTACTGCATAGTAAAACACCAAAAAGTTGTTTTCTGAAGTTTTAGTGAATATACAGCATGATGTTTGTTAAAGTGCCTTTCTTTTTATCTACTCTACTTTATAAAGGAAAATATCTAAACTTGAAAAATGAAGCACTCATTGTTTAATTCAGCAGGTTTGTTTCAGATACAGAGAATAAGGAAAACATGACAGCTTCTTGTATAACACATTTCCTTTGAGGCCTTTGTAAAATGTTAGTACATTTTAGCTGCCTGAGCTTTTTGACACTAGTAGATTCTCAGTGAGAAATGCTGTCAGTGTGGAGACTGTTTCCTTATACTGTAGCCATGTTGCTTTTTAGTTGTTTTTTTTTTTACTGCGTTTCTTTCACAGCTGCCTAAATGAGAGAGATGGGGAAGTGTGCTTGTTGTGGGATCTGTCTAGAATCTGCGTTTGAGGTGGGATAAGGATCATTAACAGACTCAATAATTGAGACTTCTGCTTTTTCAGTCAAAGAGGGTGCTGATGAAGAACAGTAATTTAGCACACTTCACACTGTCTAACAACCACAATGCGTTGCACAACATCACTGCTGGACTTCCTGCACAGGTGAGCAAACAGTTGACCAAGTGCAAAGTTATAGCACTTTGGCGATAACAACCTCAAACTTTATTTTATTATATATTATTTTAAGTGATAGAGCAACAATCATTTAAATTCTAAGAATGTTAGAAATTGATATTTAGCCTGTTTTATTTTTATGCTAATCTGAAATAAACACAGTACAACCAGCCCCTCCTTATTTACATAATCAGTAAATAGGGTTCAACAGTGTAATATAGGCTTCTAAATTAGTGAGAAAACAGCATCCTTGAGGACACAGCGAGCATCGGACGGGGCACACCGTCCTCCAGGATGTTACTTTAAACATAAAGCCAGCACCACAATTAAATCATTTAGGTAAAGAGTATGTTCATGTTATTATGACACAAAGTCCAGATTTTAATTAAATTCACAATCTGTGGTAGGACTTGCAAATTGCTATTCCCACGCTCAAATCATCATAATAAAAAACAATTAAACCCACGTAGACTTTAGAACTATCCTCTACTTTGCATTTCATGTGAAATTCTCACAAATTTGTGATAATATACAAATAAACAATGTTTTATTTCTCATTAGTTTCTCTAAGATTGATGCATGTGAACCACATGGTTTTCACTTCCCTCCAGAAGTTTTTGGTGACACTGAAATATACACGTCAAATACTCTACCAGACCATTAAACACTTGATGTTTCCTCTGATCACCCACTTTGCTAACTAGCGTAAACTATAACCTTATTGAATGTGTAACCACTCGCACTGCTGTTTCATTTCTAAGTTTTTAATTCTCTTACCCAACAGACTGACGTACTTGTAGCCAAACAAGTGACTGCACCGGCTTTGCAATCTGTCATCCTACCTATGCAGGGAAGCGGCCCAGCTCTATCTCAGCGCTTCATCGTGATTGAACCACACATGAGGCTGATGCGGCCTCAGCTAGTTCCTCGTGAGTCGCACTGTCTGTGGATTACATCTGTATACATAGAGCACAGCATGTAGATGCAGAAGTGTAACTGCAGATATTTTCTTAGTTCACATTTGTTCATTTATTCATTTAGATGTAAGAAGGTTAAAAGAGTATTTTATTTAGAAAGTTTTTGTTGGAAACCACATATGTGCTTCCTGGAAGTAATGGGTAACTTTTCAAGCTTGACAAAGTGTAGCATCAATGAGAAACGTACTGAAGAAACCAGAGTGCTGTACAGACTTTTGCAAGAAACACTTGGGATTTATTTCTTCGGTGGATTCAGAGCACGGGTTTTCAGGGCCGACTTCATGGTGGACTTGAGCTGCCAATAAACCAACCAGGAAACCACCTGTTTCTAATGATGATTTGAAGGAGTTACAAAAAAACAAAGACTGTGTCAGAGGCAATTCCGTACGCCTTCAGTATTTGCAAGCAGTAGTTTTATTTGCAGTGCTATAACATTACACATATTTCTTTTTATTATTTGAATATTTCTTCTTCATACATTTATCTAACTTCTTTTTACATTTTTTGTTGTTATTTAAGTAGAGACTATGAACATCTAGACATTTAGTGATACACATCCTGTTTATTTGCTGGGAAATTCTATAGTCTTTGGTGGAAAGCTTTCATTTTAAATCTGAGACTTCATTAGACTCACAAATCTGTCTTGTCCTGTTTCTCCTAAATACAAGAGCGCCCTCTACTGGCTTAAAAATAGTGGTGGAAAAATACCAATGGTTTGTTTTGTTAAATTGTCCTGTTTTGTCAGTTTTTCCTTACAAGCTGTTATTGTTTAGAACTTCCTTCTCCTTTTTTGCTACGTTTGTCAAATATATATCAGATCTTTTTAATTGCTGTCTATTACTTTACCTTTAGTACATCTGTACCCAACAATCCCCTTAAAATCGCTCCTCTTGCATGTATTTCACCTTTATGTCATTCTTTTCTCATTTTCCTCTTTTCTTGTTTTCAGTGCATAGTTTGAGTACCATTCCTCAGCAACAGCATCCTCATCTATCCTCCCCATCCAGAAGAGAAGGCCTGGTTGCCTTGGGCTCCCACCGGCCTGTGGAGCGAGCACATTCAGAGCCACTACCTTACAGCCACTCAGTCCTGCCCCTGCATGCAACCCATTACTCACATACCCACCAACAGCTTGCCCAGCTGTACCACAAGGCTGGAATGGAAAGGTATAAGCTGGCTACACATCTGAGCAAGGTGAGAATGGGCAGGCGGGAACATTAGCATGCTTCCTTAAGGTAACAGTTAAGAACTGAAGTGGTTTTAAAAATTGTCAAGTTCACTGTATTTTTTTAGTTTTTTAATTTAAGTCTAAAAAGTGTGGCATGCATATGCATTCGACCCCCTTTGAGTCTGATACCCTGAAGATAAAGTTTTGTGCAAACATCCATCCATCCTTCTTTTCCTGCTTATTCCATCAAGGTCGCGGTGGGGGCAGTGCCTATCTCCGGCAGATTAAGGGCATAGGGTGGGGTACACCCTGGACAGGTCGCCAG
>JAUZNJ010034411.1:0-12720 GCA_034780135.1 Jordanella pulchra | reverse complement strand
TATAAGAATGAAGGACCCATTTTATTTGAAGCTCCGTGTGCTGTGTTTTACTCGGCTTCAAATATTGGTACCAGGAGTGGGGTCTCGTTTTATTTTTCCTCTCTCTGAGGGCATGTGAATGGCGGTGCAGCATTAGCTTTGTTATACGGCAGTGGTGAAGAAGTGGCCTAAACCTGAGTGGACTTGGGTATCGTGTCTTTGTGGTGGCATCTGTTTCGAGATCGGAGGAGGAGTTGCTGGACAGTCGGTGCTGGCGTGGTTGTGAGGGATTTCAGCCGAGGTGATTGTCAGACCAGAATGCATCCCAGGCGGGAGAGAGCATCGCCCTGCAGCGTTCAATCTTTGATAGTTTACAAACATCAGGTTAGCTTGTAGATAGAGCATCTAGTTGATTTTTTTTGGAAAACCAATGACTCCAAGATGCCATACGTTGCTCCAGTTGTTTACAACCTTTTTCTCTCTTACCATCTGACTATTTTTTAGGAGAAAAGAGTAAAAAGTTAATAATTATCAACAGGATTATTTCCAAGATAATCTGATTAACCTAAAATTAAAACTGAAAAGGATATATGTAAAAAAAGGGATTTTAGTGACATTTCAGCACTTAGATTCTGTTTACCAAACTATATTTTTCTTTTCTTTATCCCTAATAAATAAATGGACTTAAATTAGAGGGTAAAATGCTAACAACTCTGAACACTGTTCTATATCCTCAATAACTTGTCATACAAAGCAGACTTCACTGATTCTAAAGTCTGTTTGAAGGACAAAATAAGTGGAAAAAGAGAATAAGAAAACTAATTTTCAAGCAGAAGTAGTCCTGGGGTAATCTTTGACAGCCTAAGTCCTCATAGGTCACTGTTAAAAATGAAAGGATCAAAATCTTATAGGATTCAGGGTAAAATACAGCTCAGGCTTTACGCAACGAAGAACAGAGAAAGAAGAGATTAGCAGGAAATGTAGTATCTCTGCTCATGTTTTTTTCTCTTTTTTTACCCTGACTGGTATGTAGGGTTCCTTATTTTTCTCTGTAGAAGGAGAAAGATATAATAGAGGAGACAGAGCTTCAGCTTCTCAGCAGGTGGCCTGTCCCTGCAGGGAGGGGAAGAGGCAGACAAATGGGAATGTGAAAGGGCGGGAGATTCTCTGTGATTTTTAAAAGCAGAGTTTTACCAGATGAAAAGAAAAAAAAGGTACTTCCTCGCATTGTCGCCTGCCAAGCATCTGTCTAATAGCACAAAGTGTTCGGTGATTTCTCTTTCTTCTTTGTTTCGACATTGTTTCATGATGCTTTGGTTCTCTTTATGCTCCATTTCGGACTAAAAATATCACTTTTTCATATTCTTTCCTCTATAATTTTCAGACAGGCTAAAGAAAAATTGAAAAAAACATCTTTCTTAATGATAGCCAAAAGAAAATCTAAAATATCTTTAAATATTAATTCCAATAAATTTATACAAAGGGAACGTTTCAAAAAAGCCAAAATTCTTAATAAATAATTAGTGGTTTCACTTTTATAAGTTAATGAGGTCCATGGCATTCAGATTCTTTGGGTTAAAAATATGATTTGATAAAGAGCCTTGTTTTTGGCCTCTACTCAATATAAGCTGAACAAGGACTCATCTGAATCCAATTTACATCAATGGCAAAGCAATGGAAAATGCAAATGAATCGAGACATTCTAAGGTATTTATAATCAGGAGGTCTGCTTGTGTACAAAGTAGTCTGCCTCCTTCTGTTACCGTCTTTGAAAGTTGTCAGGTGGGAGGGGCTCGGAAAGATTTGCGTCTTTTCTTTATTCCATGAATAAATTGATGTCAAGGAGTGAGCTGAAGAGGTTACTATAGAAACTAGCCTTTGCTAATGTTGGACATGAAGGGGCTTTGTTTTGTCCATATACTGTAATACAGATGAAGTAAACTCGTATCCCTGTTGCAGGTGCAGACCAGTATGGGAATTAGGACTATCTGAGAGTTAGAAAGGGCAAAAAAAAGTTTTATTTTTGTATTTTCATTTTTTAAAACAGGGGCTTTAATGCGCCCATTATTAATGACTTTGGGCAGTTTGCAGATCAGCCGTTCCTGCCGTCCAAACCTTATCATTTAAAATTAAATCTGGCAAACTGGCCAAACAAGAGTGATTGAAGCAATCTAAAATCCGAGCGGTGAGAAATTGTCAGAGCCAGTGGCTGCATATTAATGCTGCTACAGCCACAGCCTGTGCTGTCAGTTTCATCTTCCCTTTGCTGCATGTACTGAGCACCGTATATGTCTAAATACTATTTGCACAGAGAAAATGGCAGGAAAACAAAAGCGGGAGCTAATAGATAAAGCCGGGTCGCCTGACCCTTTTCTGTCAAGCTATGTCTGCACAGATTCCTCCCTCATACTGTCACAGATCCTCCTGCACTTTAGTCTGTTGCTGAACTGCGGCGCTTTTCTACTGCTGTGACAGAGAAAGGATGGCTGAAGTGGAAAATGGAATGAGAAGATGTAAAAGCAGATAGTTCCACCCTAATTTATCCTGTGTGCACAAGTCTATTAAACTGGTGATAAAGCGTTGAGAGTCAGGAACACTTTAAAAAGCTCAATTTATTGGCAATCCAAATTCAATAGAAGTATGAAGTATGTGGAAAAGTGTGTGGGATTCTTTTGCGATAAAGAAGCTGCTCTGTCATGGTGATTTCTTACCAGGTTGGCGAGGATGTAGTGATAGCTCTTTGCGTTCTTTCCTTGTTCTACAATCTGCAAGACAGAGAGTGAGAAAAATCAAATGCCTGTCGCAAACAAATGGAAGGTTGCAACTCTAAAAGAGTGAGAGTCAAAAAACAGCTCAATCTGACCTCCTGTAAGAAACAAAGAAACCACAGAAACAGAACTACAGGAGTTAAAATTCACATTTTTTGAAAACCTTTTTGTGGATATGAACGTATATGAAATATGATTCTAATAGCAAACAATTTCAAAACTGTATTCAGATTTTCAGCAAATACTTTAAATGAATCAAACTAACCTTCTATCACAAGTGGAAAACAAATTATTAAGGAGATTCATAAAGTAAATGTGAATCTGATCTGAATAACTTTTTGAAAACTGAGTAATAGTCCACATTAAACAGTGATGCACCACTCACCTGGCTGATAAACGTTACCCCCCCCAACACCAAACACATATACACTCACATGAGATAGCATAACAAATTTGTCTTCCTTAGGAAGTATTGCATCTATTGGGGCGACAATGGTGTCGGATACAGGAGTTTGTCATGCAACAGAAGGGGTGTTGGCTCAAGTCCTGCCTCTGGCTTTCAATGTTGTTGTGTCCTTGTGCAAGACACCTCACCCACATTGTGTAATGATGGCGGTCAGAGGGCCTGTGGCCCCCTGTGTACGGCAGCCTTCCTTCTGTCAGTGAGCCCTAGGGCAGCTGTGGCTACATAGTAGCTCACCACCATGAATGGGCGAACGACTGACTGCAATGTAAAGTGCTTTTGTTCTAGTCTCCTGACTTGAATATGAGTACAGGCCACGTATAAATACATATTCTATGAAAGTATATATATTATTAAAAATGTTTCATCACAATTTTTGATCAGTGTAGCCGAAAAACTGGTCAGCCTTACATGTTTAATCTGTATCTGAAAACATGCTGTCAGTGGGAGAGGAGTTTAAAACTAGCAAACACGCAGAGATGCGGGATCTCGAGTCAAAAAGTTCTTCTATGTCATGTATTTGTTCAGCCGAGCCACTGAACTAGGTGAATCCTATCTGCACAGAGAGCAGATTGTACTTCCCTGCTTTAGTGGCCGGGCGGAACAAAGACATGACAGAGACAACTTGTCGACTCCAGATCTCCCAATCTCTGTAAAAATGACTGTAGAGCTTTTTCTACTTTCCACTTTGCGTTGCAATGGGGGACCATTAGTACTCTCTGACCAGTGAGAGGCAAGAGAAGCAAACCCCCCCAAAACTGGAAGAAAATTACATCAGCGCAACCTTTATTGGGTGGATACAATTTATAATGAGTGGAGCTTCAAAACAGACGTGGAGGCTTTCTGCTGGACAGTTCAAAATAGTTTAATATAACACTGAAGTTTATTTTGGTGTTATGTTAGAAACAGGACAGTATAGTCCAGCAACTAATCTGTCCTCCAGTAGAGACGGCTAGTTTTATTTCTTATCCTATATTGAAGGACCTCCGATGCAAGATCTGATCCAATGTAAAATTTGATCCTATGAAAGTCAGTTTTCTACAACTGTTCTGGCATAGATTCAAATACGGTAAACACATGGTCTATCTTGATTGGGCCTATGCAACAATGAACAGTTTATTTACCCATTATAGGTGTTGAGGAGAAAAGAAAACATATTAATTGAATCGGAAATCTTCTTTAAACTTGTAAGAACAGCAACACGATTTACATTTATTGCCTGGCCTACTTGTTTTAGGGAAATTTTAGGGAGATACCCGCTAGTGAACACTTGATACCAAGCAGCTGGTATGACAGAAAGTGAAAAGAGATTGGAGTTTGTAGAGTCAGAGGCAAACAGTGTGTTTTGGCATTTAGGCTCCCGATACAAAAGAGCGCCTGCCTTCTCTTCATTGGGACAGAGTTTAAGGAGCACTCATGAATATTTAAAATTACATCACCCGGTCTTTGCTGACAAGGCCTGTGAACAAGCCATAACAAGGTAATTATCACCCAGTGCACTGAATATGAATAGTATGGAGCTCCAGCTCTCTCTGTAGGTATTAACTAAATCTTGACCCAGAATCAATAGCTTGCAGCAAACCCCTGAGAATAGGTCATGAAGGAAATCCCAAAATTGCATTTAACTTTACATCAGTGATATTTGCAAAATATCTAGATCAATATTTGCAAAATTAACTGTTGGTAAATGTTCTAAATATGTGTTTTATGATGAAGGACATTTTAAGAAAGCAATAATTTTAATTAAGGTAGAATTCAATAAACAACAACATTTTATTTTTGTGAGCATTCTGGGGATTTGTGAGTCTCGTGTTTGTGTGAGAGGGCCAGGGCTGTGGGGGGTGCTAATGAGCCTGTAGGTCACGACAGAAGGTGACATTTGTTATTAATGGTGACACCAGCACATAGGCAAGTCCTGTGGCCAGGCCTCAAGCAAGGAAAACCGAAGACACAAAAGAAAGTCATGGTCCATGCCAGTAACAATGCACAGGACACATCAACTGTGGACTGTCAGACAGAAAGGCTTTGGCATTAGTTTCCTTCAATTATTTATGCAAATTTGAAGAGTCACTCAGAGTTCATTTACCACAGTATAGGTCACCGTGTGTCGCTTTGTGAGGAAGTGCAAGCAAAAAAAAAAAAAAAAATCAACGCTCTAATGGTTTGACTCTAATTTTCTATTGCCGAACATAGTCTTTAAGTTACCGCAAAAATATATATAAAATAATTTTATTTATTAGAAATGACAGTCAGGATAGTTTGTCTGACATTAACACAACACCTTATGTGTACAGTGAAAGATAAACTCCAGAATCAGATTAAAGGACAAATTAAGCGGAGGCTTGTGTGTGTTGGGGGGATGGTGGGGTTGGGTCACTGCATTTTGTCATTGTCTGGATGTACAGGGACAACAGTAATGTGGAGGCGAGCACATCCCGATGATTGATGGTAGCCGTCTGAATGAACTTCTGCGCCTCAGCTCCTGTAAACTGGTGAAACTTTAGACACAAAGCAATAAATAATGGTTCTATACAGCAGCCTAGGTTAACAAAATGTACCTGTTGATATTTTAGTTTTTCAATTTATAAACAAAATAACAGAACACATATTAAACCATAAACACAAAAACTAAAAATTATATGACAATATAATGGGTAAAATTCATACCTTGTTGAATAAAAGGTCGCTTAGAGAAAGGCAGGAATAAAACAATTTTTAAGAATTTAGAACAATGTGAGATGAATGTAGCTCAGTTTCATGTGAAAACAGTTGATCTATTCAGCAAAGGTACAACAGTGCTAAGCACCTTAAACCATTTTTTTTAACAGATTTTATCCTTTAGGGAATTTCATAAATAAATCTGCCTGAGAGTCGGAACGACTGAACACATTGCCCAACATGTAAACCTTTATATGAACAGGCTGACGACACAATATCTAAGTGATCTTTTGTTTATGTGTAAGAATATTTCTTTCTTGGTATCTTCATTGCAAATATTACATACCTCTTATATATATTATAATCTAATGTAGTTTCTTAAAGGGGGGATAAACGGGTCAGCTGTCCTTAGGTGAGGATAGAGGGGGGTTACAGACCAAGCCTCTCCAACATGGCCAACATTTTGTTTCTCTTTTACAGAAAATATTTGTAATGGAATACTGTACATAGGCTAGAAATTTAAGCTATATAAAAATAATTTCCTGTTATTCTTCTACCAAATTGCCATTCAATAATTGGGAAATATCCCCACCTTCCTTTCCAAACAAATGGTTTGCTGGCTAATGCGGCTCATTTCAAGTTTATCAAGGTTCTCTGTTAAAAAAACATAAAGGAGAGAAAGGAAATAAGGAGTATATAGAAAATAGTAAATAGACAATCCTGATGTAGAACTTCAGCTTCTAAATAAATTATTTAACCATACTATTCTGTGTTCTAATTTAAACATGTCACACAAGCAGAAGTTAATAATGAGGATCAATTGCGACTGGAGCACGTATGGAAAGCCAAAAGTGGCACACATTTAATACATTAAAAATTGGTAATATTAATATTTGTAAATATGAAAATTTAAATGTTCTATGTCACAAAATTAAGTTTTTCAGAACCCAAATTGTGACTATATCATAACAGAAGCGCAACAGGAAAATATTTATTGATAACCTGAAAACTCACAGAAACCAGGCTAACAGCAACAGAATGTGAAAAAGTCAAAACTAACAATCCCACAGAGAAGAAAAAAAAAACTAGGAACTGAAATACTGCCTGACAAAATGGAAACTTAAAAGAAACAAAGCTGTGGATCATATAATCATTCTTTTTATATCTCACAGTACATAAAATAGTTGCATGTACTTCAGTATGTTACTTTAAAACTATCATTTCACAACTTCAATCTAAAAACTTTATCGATATAAAATATACATTAATTAAAAAAAACAGTAAAACAATAAGTTGAGAGATGATGGAAACTAGTTTTGACTATAATCCTGAATTTTATTAACTGTAAAAATTGTATTTGTACTCTGTAAGTGCATGTTAATGTCTCCTATCCAATAAATAAATACAAATATACGTATTTTAGGAAACAAATATTTAATGAAAATCATTCTTTATAGACATTAGCAATAATTAGGACTGATTAAAATGGCTTCTGCTCTACATGTAGCTCCTGTGCCTTTATTCAATACCTAATTTTAATTCCCCTTTATTAAAAAAGCAAATAACACTAAATGCCAGCCCAAAAATGAAAAGTGTGAAGCAAGTCCATAACTTTGAAAATAGAAGGACAGCCTCTCTGGGCTGTGTTATTCAACGAGTCCCACTACATCATCTGTCTTGATAAATGCATCATATCTCCTCCCTCACCTCCTGGGCAACAGCTGACTCTAATAACCACTGCGTAAAGATGATAGATTATTACCAAAGGTATGCCAATGAATACTGTGAAGACCAAGAGTATTTACCATATCTTTTCTATCTCCAATTTCATTTGAGGGCACACCTACATTTATCACAATAACCCTATTTTAACTCTTTAGCATACTGTCATTCTATCCATATTTTGGATCAAAGTCTGAAAAACTGATAAAGCATTTAAAAACATTTGAACATTGTTATGTGTAATAAGAACCCAAAGTTTTTTCAATGGACCTTCCTAAGTTTATATCTGAAAAAAATGATTTTCTGTATTTCTAATTTTTTTCTGGTTGATCTCCCATTTTAATACATGCAAAACATGCTTTTATTTGAACATTACCTCCCACATTTATTTTATATAAAGTAAAATACACATAAATAATATCTAATTGTTTAAAATAGTAAGTATCTTATTAATAGTATTCTACAGTTTTAATCAGATTTAATCTGAACTAATTCTTTTTCATGGCCACACAATATAAATTCCATTTTTTATGGATGGTTACATTCATAACCTTAAGGTGTTCTTTCATTTTGTGGATGCCAAATATTAGCAGTGCTTTAGTAAAAATGGGTACAAAAGTGATTAATTCTGCAGGATAAGTTATGAGCTTTTTTAACAGCAATTTGAATGTGTTTCCCAGAGAGAAAACTTTTGATAGATGATAAGTTGCTTGGCAAGGTTTCGGTGATACTAATGTACAGGAGTTGTAAGATAAATTATGGCTCAGTACCTCAGACATGAAAGTAATGCTCACAGAATGAGTTATAATGTTTAGTTTAATTCAACTGTAATCCAATACTATATAGATGAAATATATGTAGGAAATTTATCATATTAAACATATTTATTTATGCTACTATGTTTCATAAGCCAATACACTAAAACATCCAGCTGAGAAAAAACCCCAAAAGATTATGGTAAATCTAAATCCGGGGTGTGTAGAGTATCCAAAAATTTGCAGTTAAATTAAAGTGCCAATCCCAGAACAATTACTAAAGTAAAAATCAAAAGTATTTGGTAAAAAGGCATCTCGAAACCGAGTAACTGTTGGATTATAGCACCTGATTTAATGTTCAGAAATGATGCAGAGACACTTTATGTGCTTTTTCTGGTATTTTAAATGCATGAAAAAATACAAATTGATATCATGGTCATAAAAGAAGAAATCCAAACTGGAAAAATACTGTTTCCAAAGCTATTTGTAAAAAACAAACTGTTCTGTTTTGGTCCCATTACATTTGTACCTTAAAATAAGAAGGTTGAGGAAAGAAAAATAAATAGGTTTTTATAAAAAGCTTTTATAATTTGGTTTTAAAGGACTACGTAAATCAACTCCAATCATCACCTGGAAAAAGGCTCATGCTGACGGGTCTGTCCAGTGAAATTGTTGTTGATAAGCTGTGATTGAACAATCAATGTTTGGTGGACAGTTAGCAGTGATGCCGTGCTCTGTTTTCTTCCAGCAGTCAGGGGTGACAAACCAATCACAGAGAAAAATACCTGTTAAAAATGCAATCAGAATAGTTCCTGTTCTCGGTGTGCCAGAAGAAAATGTTCCCAAGCAGAAAAACCAAATCCTACCTTCCACCTTTTGACCTTTTCTTACATTACAATCCTAAAATGTTATGTTTTTTATTGGTATTTTATGTACTTAATTATAAAAAGAAAAGAACATATAATTTTCCAGCAATCAAGAGAAAAAAAGTCCAATAATGAGGTTACTTTCCAAACTTCACTCTAACCGCACTTGAAATACAGTATCAGCATTGTGTTCACTGCAGAAACACTGTAAATGCTTTTATTGACTATAACTGAGTCCAAGCATCAGAACAGCGCATCCGAGCATATGGCCATCCGAGAGTCAGAGCTTCTCAGCGTTCGATGCTGGAGTTTAGTAATCATAACTTTTGCAGCTTGACACAGAGTGCTAAGCAATCAAAAAAGCTGATCCAGGAGATTTTGGGGAGACAGACACTACATGCAAGCTGAGATCGCTTCGGCAGAGAGAGATATAAAAAATAAATAGAGGAGTTGAACTCCAATGTATTATTATGTACAAGGAAAAGAGAGCGAGCTTTGATCCTTCACTCCACCAAAACATTTTTTAATTGAACTCTGGCAAAACAGTATATAAATACCAAAGTTAACTAAAAGTGTTAAAACCCGTTGATGGAAAATATTCCATTGAATATTGTACTTGCAGTTTTTACCAGAAACCTTAAAAACACTTTTACATTAACTTTCAGCCGCTATGAACAGCACTGGGAAATCCCCAACAGGCTAACCGATTCAGCAAGTTTTCACTGGGGCTTCCCAGCTCTGCCATCCGCTGGTTTGGTCTACCGCTCCGAACAAGAACTTCAGATTTTTACAGGATCATAATTCTGATGAACTGTCTGCCCTGATGATGTTTTCAGGTGGACTTTCTCAATTAAAAATATGTTCAAATTATTTTCCCCAACTATTCAAAGTAAATAAAGCCAAGCTGCCTTGCAACGACAGAACAGAGTAGATCAGTTGTCGAGCAGTTGTCGATACTCACCGTTGCCACCCACTGCTTTAATCAGGAACTGCTTGTTCTGCCATATATATATCCCTATCTCACAATGTTAGAGAGTCCTTAAAAAATTTCCTGGATCCAAATTATGATGTGGATCATCACCAAAATTTAATCACTTGTTCCTTGGATTGAGGTGTGCCTTTGGTAAAAAATTTATTAAAATCTGTTCGTAACTTTTCAAGTTATCCTGTACACAGACGGACAGTAAGACAAACACAAACAAACTCGACAAAACACATAACTTCCTTGGTGGAGGTAATAGCTGATGTATTGTGATAGTTTGTGGGAAATATGTATCATCCTGAAGTAGCTATTAATAACAACAATATCTATTTGTAATTATTTCACTGGACACATCACTCCTCCTCCTCTTTAATCGTGCAAATTCCAGGGTGCAAAGATTGTTTATAGTGATGTAATGACACTTTTAGAGACCATCAAGGGTTACATACAGCGTAAGATGCTGGAGTATTAAAGCTTAGGCAAAAATTCAATCTGGAAGACTCTTATCAGCTTCATTTGGACCCCCTGCTATGTCCCTCATTCAGTTCCAGCTAAATCAATTAAGGACCGTACATCCTCCGAAGCCAATCACCTTTCAAGATCCTCTTCATTTAGCTGCTGGCCTAGAGTTTCTCTCCCGTACGCAAGCGAACCTTTAGCCACCTCCGCCTTATTCCTCTCTAACTCTCAGACTATTCTTAGTCAGACTCACCCTCTGGCTTATTTCACCATCAGTGTCCAGGCCCAAGGGGAAGAGTACTCTGACCTTTTCCCTAGGTTACTCATGTTGATTCATAGCATCAAAGTGTTATGCCGGGGCCTGAGCAGCAGAGAATGTATTTCATTTATGCCTATATCTGCTTCTATCTTGTTGAACCCCCGGTCAGTTCCAAGCTGATTGGGGCACGCTCGGTGTGAGGGATTGCAAAGAGTTGATACACTCAGATGGTTTTCCTTAGATAGAACATTTAATCATCATCAATCTGACTGTGTTGCCTGTACAAATCAACTGGATTGAATAAAACTTTTCTAACTGGAGCTTTTGTCCCTGTGAGTCTTTCCAGGTTGAAATCGACTAAGGATAAAACAGCTGTGGATCAAGAGCAACAATGAGAGATATTAAACCAGATATTAAACCAGCATGGAGTCGTTATGGACTACAGATTTTAGCACATCTCCATCAAAACTCTGTATATGGGTAATAAACTGAGAAAAGGATAATGAACTTTATCATCACTGCCATCACCAGAGGGTGAGTAATTTGGTTGTAGTGGTTGTGAATAATTTGATTATCCATATGAAACAGCTTTTATTCTGATATCTGCACAGCAATGGTTTGAACTAAATGCTAAATTCATCTTCAAACAGTGGTTAAAGAACGTATGTTGTGTTGTTAAATATAATCAATGTTCCTATTCACCTTGTACAGTATTTATCTTAAAATACATCTTTCTGTATCTAAAATACAGATGTATTAATAGACCTCTCCTCTAATCCCTCCTGTATAATGTGTCAGTTTGAGCTCATCTCTGCTATAATACTCTGTCATCTGCTGTAATTTAGTACTTTTAATATCATCATAGCACCGGAGTTTTCTTGGCTGTGTCGGTGCTCATTTAAAAAATTAGTAAAAATTGTTCATTTAACAAAATTTATGGTCAGATCATACAGTTTTGTTTTTTTTTTTTTTTACCTGAAACATAACCCTTCATTGTTTTTTCTGACTGAATGTGCTGTTTGGTACAAAGGCTGCTCCCTATCAGTGGGTGTGGCTAATATTCACTTTTATGCTCCACACTGAATTGTTTTTATTATGCTGGTAAATCTGAAACAAGTAACTTTTGGTTCTTGACCACTTTTAGGTTCTGAGTGTCTTGATTAATGGCATACAGGTATGAAGTTTGAATTTTGCCAAAAGGGTAGGAGCATACTAAGTAATCATAAGAGCAGATTATTTAAGACACACTCATGTAATTTTAAAATATTCTATATGTGCAGATTCATTACCACGAGACCTTCAATACAAAACAACCATGAGTTGATTCTCCTCCTCTGTTCTCTCTTGCTTTTTATACACCTGTAGACTCTCTCAACTCCAACTGTGGACTATTTTTTGTGCTCATTTCAACTTTTTTGCTTCACCGAAACAATTTCTAACTCTTTGAGAGAACAGCTATTAGCCTAAATATGCTTTGCTAACTCTACTAGCCACTAGGACGAAAACTGTGCTGTCTCGAGACACGGGATTTCCTGAAAAATATCCAATGACAAGCAGTTTACTTTCATAGGTTGGTTTCACCTTAAAAGTAAAGAAAGTTGAGATGAGAGAAGAGAGACAGGTCCACAAGCTAATGGGAGAAAATCTACAGGTGCATAACAAGCAAAGGAGCACAGAGAAGAAGCAAGAACACATGGTTTTGACATTTTGGGGACTCATGGTATTGAATCTGCATACCGTATTTTCACGACCATAAGGCGCATACAAAAGTCTTTTTTTTCTCTCAAAATGTGAGGCGCGCCCTTTAGG
>JAUZNJ010034409.1:0-12722 GCA_034780135.1 Jordanella pulchra | reverse complement strand
AGTTTGGTTCTTTCATAAATTTATTATGGGTCTGCTGAAAATGTGACCAAATCTGCTGGGTCAAAAATATACATTCAGCAACATAAATTGTTGTACCAATCATTAAATTTAGTTTTTTTGAATTAATCCAAATGGTCACAATTGTACTGTATGTAAACAGGTAGCTTGGTATCTTTCAAGAATGGGTCACTCTCAGTGGTGCCATCTACAGCCTCTCTCCCACTGAAATGAGCTGGTTTACCCAGCTTTTTCAAACACAGATCGGCCCGCTACCAATGGGCATTTGCCTCTCTTCCCACTGGCAAAAAATCAGTGTCTAACCCCCCTCTGGCAAGCTGTGTAGCTTCTACGCACCCCAGCTACATATCTGGTCACATATTCACGCTGGGTTAGCATTGATGCAATCATCGGTGCAACAGAAATCCAAAAAGTAAACAATTAAGAGCAACATGGAAGGAAGACATTGTCACGCTCTTTTATCTCTCCAACACAACGTGTCTGGTGCTTTGTGATGTCCATATATTGAGCTCAATGGTATCAAGTAAACTGCCGAGACTTTTGATCCGGTTTGAAACGGGTCAGTGAGTTGTTTCTACTGCCACTAAAAGCCAATTTTTTCGGGTTTAAAAGGGTTCTTCTGCCAGTGGGAATGGGCTATATGAGATAATAGCTTTTTTAAAATGCCCTTTCTTTTAAACCTTACACTATCAATGGCTAGCTGTGTCTTCACTCATTGGAAAGAAATGGAAAAACTGCAACTCAGAAATTATTAGGCAGTCTATATAGGACAGGCACAGTGTCTGCATCAATGAATCATATATGGGAGTCATGCAGGGTCAGAAACCCACTGACCAGCCAGACTGGGTAATGCAAGTGTGTCCATACACTGCTTGTCAGTTTGGAAAGGCTTTTTAGGTCTAAAACCGACCACACCAATCACGGTGCATTACCATTACTATTGCACCAGGGTTACCCATAATGCAACAGCATTTTTTTTGGTACCCATATCAGATAACAGCCACAACGTAGCAATGTTTTAATGATGCTCTTTATTATTTTCCGAATTAATTGGATATATCTTTAAATTTTTAAAACTGGTTGCATTAGGAGTTTTTTTTTTCTTTAAAAAAATATTTTTAATTAGATCCTTAGTCATCTGATTGCTTCTAAGATGATCCCACTGGTCTTTTAGTCCTGCCTTTACGAGCTCTTCCTGCTTTCTGATAGTGTGTATACAGTGTACAGTTAGCCTGCCTGGTCAGGCTACAATCCTTCATATATACAGGGCATATATGACATGTGGGTGGTGACACGGAGTGTAACCTTTAGCAGACCTATAAAAATATTCGGTATAGAGAAACTAACAAAAAGCTTCCCTGGCAGGGTGGAGCTGGTGTTACAGCGAAAAACTTGGCAACTCCATATTATATGCATTTAAAATTGGGTGTCATCCAAGTTCCAGTATTCTATAGTGACAAGAGTCTTACGCTGGGTTCATACTTAACGCGATGCGGCTGGTGTGCAGCTGTGTAGCAGGCGTGCCACAGAAAGTCACTCACACTAAATACTGCAATCCAACTGGCTCTGCTGTGACTCCAGCTGTAGAAATGGCATTAAAAAAAGCAGTTTAAGACTTAGTGATACATATAAATTACCCTTTTGATCCTCCGGTAACCCTTCAGTTTTGAATAATAGGTTGGTGAGATGATTTTATTCCGAAATTCACACAAACTCTTTTCTGTCTGGCATCTGGTTTTCTTGTTTGGATCAGTGAAATTCAGCAGCTGGATGCAGAGGTCGCTGCATCGTCCGACCAAACTTCCTTCTTGCAGAAACACTTTGTTGATCCGCACATCCTCTGCGCCGTGGCTAATATGAGAGCACACTGGTTTTAATGAATTGAGTTCCCGCACTGCAGTCATACCTCTTCGTGTGAACCTGGTACATAAAACCTTTGAAAAGTGAATAAAGCTAATAATAGGTCTCATTCCTCTGACTCCTTCAAAAGCATTACATCTCACAATTAAATGACATTTTTTGAAGCAAACATGCCACAAACAAAGGCTATCTAAACACCTGAACATATGTTTTTAATTTAGTATAACAGGCTCTGACATAAGGATTGTTTTTATGTACCCCTGGATAATTGTACCCTTTGAGTCACAGAGTGAAAACTACAAGTCCAAAGTTATTAGAGAAGAACTGAAACTGAATCCAATAATCCTGTTAAAGGTATATTTGCTGTTTGCAAACACGACGTGTAAGCCATACCCCTATCTGAGAGAATCAGTCTCTTGCAAGAGAGATTAGAGAAATCCAACAAAGCTTATTGATAAAGTTGTACAGATGGTTTTACAGCAGCAACATCTAAGTTCCTAAATAAACATGTACACTAGACCCTGTGGGAAGGAGCGATATTTACAGACAATGCCAGACTGTCAGGTTGCTGTGTGTGCTCTGCTGTACGTGCACAACTGAAGTATTGCCCAAAGGCCTGTAACTGGCTATGAACACAGACACAGAGCCTTGTGAATAATCAACACTGGAGTTGTAAATTGTCACATTGAATTCCTGTAAATGAAACACGTCTTATCTTAATGGGTAGTAACATTTCACTGTTTGTATAAAATTGTGTGTATAAAATATGCAGCTGCTGTGTAAGACTCAGCTGAATGGTGTCGGATGCACTGCCTTTTAAACTGTGCTAATTTGTCTGCAATGGAGCAGAAATGAAATTCATTACAGTTTGCATTCATGATGCGCAAGCTTTGCTATGGGAATTTGTGCCAAGACTTACTGTTTAAACAAAGAGCAGAAAAATTATAATTTGAACAAATACATGTTGCTCTAGCTTCTACAGTAAGTGACTTTGCATTGCTCCTTCTGGACCAATAATCCAGACTTGTCAAGGTATGTGAGTCTCATTATTCATCCTGCACCTATAAGCGAAGAGCCATTATGGGTTTTTTTCTTTTCTTTTTTGGGGGGTCTGATTAACCAGTTTTTGTTGTTTGCTTTGTGGTCCAATATAATTGCAAAAGCATCCCTAGTTTTATCACACTGCTAGTACAAATGCCAATGTTTGCTTTTGGGACTTCACGTTATAAATCCATAGTAATTGCAAACCAGAAGTACAAAGTACAAAGTTTTTATGCAATTAGTTAGCTCCCTTTTCTCTGATGTCTGATCCCTTACTAAAATCTACTGCAACTAATTACATCTTTAGTCTCCATACAGTATGCTATACAAACTATAGTCCATTGATTTAACATTTTGACACCAACAAAATAGGCGGCTGTAGTGATGCTGCTCAGGTTTCTAAAGCCTCAGCTCAACTGACAACTTCACACCCCTCTGTGTGCTGTATGTGATACAGTGCGAGGCCCCCAGAGAGGAGTGGTGAAAGGGTAATCTGATACCACCTGCTAACTCAGCAGCACACCGACTGTGTATACAACCAGTTGTGTTGGAGTAACAAAAACTGTGTCAGTGGCACAACCAGTTTGAACAATTCATGACTTGACACGACTCCCAGCGCTATTATTTCTAGAAATCGCAACGGTGTCAGGAAGAGCAGAAAGCTGAACTTCCCTACTTCACAAGGAATCCTTATATTGTTAAAAGTGACCTTTCCTTGTATAATAGTTGTAATATTATGTTTTGTATTCTACTTCAAGCAGTGATCAGTGCATCTTTGTTTTACTCCTAAACCTCTGGAATCAAAACCTCCTCAAAGGAAATGATAATGGACCATTGTGAGTCATGAATGCTCGGAAGCCAGGTGATTAAATGGTAAATTAACCTTCTTTCAGAGAGATTCTTCACTGAGCTGAAGTCATCAGGTTCATACGGGTTCATACGGGCTGACGTGGCTGAGACATCTTTGATGGAGTTATTGTTACGGTGTTGTAGCTGAACAATCTATACAGAGAACTACAGCTTTAGTCTATTCACAACAATTAGAAAGTAACATGGGGTGGGGGGTGGGTTAAAATCCTGAATTCGGCATTATGCAACCTATTCTTTGTATTGCAAGTGTGAGTAGCATCAATATGGCTGGATGCAATAGGATGCAAGGTTTAGATAAGTCAGTGGCCTTGAATCCTGTTGTTGCTGCAAAGAAATGTACTTATTTTCTTAACTTTTTGGATCATTTTCTTGCTCATACACCTCATACCAGTGACACTGACTGTACCTCGTTAGAATACGTCTTTTGTAAGTCTTTATATACACCCAGTACCCATAGTTAAGATGAACTGGAGCTGTGGAGAAAAGTGTTGGTACCTTAACTTAAAGATGATTGGTAATTGTTGTAATTCCTCGTTAACTTTTTATCATTTTTTCATTACAACCATAGTTTTATTGTAAATCAATGTGATAGTCCAACATAAAGAGCAGCATACTTTAGGAATGGAAGGAAAACAATTGACAAAATTCTGAAAAGTGTTGCGGGTATTTGCCTAAAGCATTATTACTCTTTTTCTGGTATAGAATAATGGTTTAGATCCATGGTCATGGTCCACTCATATCATTTAGTGAAATGATCTAGTCAAAGTCCAAACCAAATTCAAAGTAAAACGTACAAATCAGTAGAAAGAAAATATCTCCATCTGATCTGACTGTTCTGGTTTTGTGAACAATCTTCCCTAAATGTGTGTTGCTGTATTTGCATCAAGAGATAATTCTATAACACTTAAGAGGCGTGAAAGAAACTACGTGCTCCACTTTTTCAGATTTTTGTTTTTATTTCAAAGCATTATAAAAAAAAGATATTTTTTGTGGTTGTAGTTATTTTCCAGATTAGTTTTTAATCTTGTGATTCTATTTTCCGTTCAGACACTATTAGAGGAAACCCAACCAAGACTGCGTTAAGACACAGAAAAACATCAGAACAAACAGATTTGATCTGATCATAAAATAAAAGTTTAAAGGAAATGATTTAAGGAAACTCAGCTTCTATCAAGTTTACAGAGATTTGCGGCCCCCCTTAGCCTGAACGGGTCTGGAGTTTATGTTGGGTGGGTGATGAACTTTTCTTTATATTAGAAAAAAAGCTCCCACAGAATCAGGGTCAGTATGAGCAACACACTTGCCCGCTAGTAGTTTTCATAGGAAACAAAAAAATGAAAGGACGTGGATTTAATGACAGCGAGAGCTGAGTCAAAATCCTTTTTGCAGAGAAGAAACATTACTGTATTCTTTTTATCAGTGAAATTAGCCAAGCATTTTCCCCTTCCTAGCTTTCAATAAAAAAAACAAATGTGTTTATCACATCACAGAAACACTTTGACCAAGAAAATGTAATCAATAAGGGAAATAAGGAAAGAATTCAGGAGGAAATATTTGTTCTTTGGTCTCTGTTAAACCACTGAAGTAACATTTTGGTTGCATTTACAAAAAATATAAACAAAACGATAAAAAAAACTTTTTTTGCGCAGAGAGCCTGACATCCCTGCATGGGCTCCACTACTCTACCAATTACAGCTGGTGGACATCAGAGACAAACCAGACCCGTTAACTCTCCCCATCGCTGACCGCATCCGCATCGGCAACCAGAAAAGAGAGCGAGGAAACTTTCACTTCCAGAGGGAGGAGTACAGCCTTGCTGCCAGAGCTTATTGTGTGGCCCTGGACGTGCTGACCACTCGCAGTAAAGGTAGGGCTGATTTATTAATGGCAAACATTTCCATACTGCTGGCTATAACACAGTCATGTCAACAAACACAGCAGGTGTAACACATCATCAGACAGGAATATTCCACCATCCACACTAATCAAAGCATCTCCATGCAGGGCCGCATCCGTCTGTGCAGCAGGCTGCCATGAACGCTTTCGCTTAATACTGTTGGATGATGAAAACCAATCAACTTTTCCTTCATTTCCACCTCCTTAATCACTTTAATCATCAACAAGGCAGAGAAAACCCAAGGGAGAAATGTGGCTGAATGAGACAATGAAGAAAAAACATGGATTGCCTCGCAATGAATCAATAATGGCTAACCACTTTGTAAATCTAATGTGGCAATGAAAGGAGGAGTTTATTCAGATCATCCAGATAATGTAATTAGTCAATGAGACAAAGATGAGGAGTAAAACTGGAGAAATTCCAAGATATAAATTCTGTTCTGAAAGCCATTCATTCATTTAGATGAGATGATTTAAACCCAACTTCAAGTAAAAAAGCACAAACCACTGACTGACTCATGTCATTTAGGTAAGGAAGATACCAAAGGAAAAATAAGTATACTGCTAAAAATCTATGCTACAATAAATAACGAAAATATTCTCAAACTTTTCCATTCCTGTCTGCAAAGTTTGTTTCTCAGTGGTTTTCTGTGTGATGGACCAACACCAAGTATAGAGTAATTGCAACGTCACATGATTCTTACACTTTTGTATGCAAATAAAAATCTGTAGCATGTTATGTCATTCTTACTTTGTGGAACGATCCTCTCCATAAGTGTCTCCACCAGCTTTGTATAAGCAAAGACTTAGATATTTAACTTTTCTAGCTTAAGCTTAATTTGATCTAATTTCACTAACATATAATGTTTGCTCTTTTTCCTGCACGTCAAACTGCAAACAGGAGGGTTTATTGCTTTCTTGAAACAACAGATTTCCTTTTGTTCCTTTTCTTTAAAACCAACATTTGTACAGTGGGAAACTAACCTCCCATCTGAAATGTGATTTTTGCAGCTCTTCCAGGGCTACCGTGGGCCTCTCTGCTGATTCTTTGATTGGTGCTCTCCAGTCAGACACATAAGGTGGATGTTTCTTACGGCAGGCTGAACAGTGCTAAACGAAATAGAAATCTGACCGAATGTTTTAGAATCTTACTTGACTGTGAACACCCCCAGAAATAAAACCTGACCTGTTTACTGTGTTACTTGAAGAGAATTAATGCAGAGTTTCAAGTCTTTAAATTACAAGTTTTCCAGAAATTGTTAACCATCTAGTTTGACAAAAGACACTGTGTTGCCCCGGGTTAGGGTTTTAAACCTACAAACCAACATTTGAAAATAATCTAGTAAAAATTCAATCAAATACAAGAGAGAATAACTTTGAAACTCGTTGTTTAATCTTGATATTTATTTATGAAAAAAAGATTTGGCATTTCTTTGAAGTAAGTACTATATGTCTTTTTTTGTTTAGCTCCGAAATTAACAACAGTTAAAGTAGAATATCTAAATGATTTAAACTTTCTTTTTTATTGCTGTATGATGTGTTTTAATCATGTTCAACTAACTCTCATATAATCTTTCAGCCTTCTCCCTGACTGGTCTGCTTTGCTGCTAGGTTTTTATAATGCCGTTTGTTCCCAAATGTTCTTTATCAAAGCTCCAAGGCTTTGAATGACCACATGTACATTGTATTTATATGTTGTACTGTTGAAGTACAATACAGACAACCATACAGAAAAATACCCAAGGCCAATTTAGGCATGCCAATCAAACTCATGTTTTTGGATGGAGTACCCCTATTAGGTCCTCTAAAACACTAACACCCATTAAAACAGCAGCTTGAGAACAAGTGGCTAAAATCAGCAACTTGTTGCACAGAGCTGCTCCTGAGCTGCTTAATTTTATGACAGACGTGTTAAAGTCAAGAGTAAAATGCGCTAACAAGACCTCATTGCATCAGTCGACGCCTCATTCAGTTTGACACATTTGGGTCTGGTGTTTCTAAACAAGAAAAAATACAATATCCAGTTAAATTAAAAGGCAAAGCATGAACCAGTCTCATAATGACGTCCATTGGGAATTTCTCCTTCAGATTAATTTTCCTAATAAGAACCACAAAAAAAACAAAACAAGCGAGCCCATCTCAAAATGATTGATGGGGCTTCTTTTATTCTTTGATTATAATAAATTAGACTAAATCTAGTATCAAGTGCAGATGGGGGAAGCTGTGAACTATGTGCCTTTCTCCCTGCAGATGGGAATGATGTTGGCATGAAGGAGGAAGAGGAAGAAGTGCGGGAATACCGGATAAAATGTCTGAACAACCTGGCCGCTGCTCAGCTCAAACTGGAGCAGTTCAGCGAGGCGCTGCATACCAGCCGGGACGTCCTGACCCTCCAACCGAACAACGTCAAGGCCCTTTTCAGGACCGGAAAGGTAAGGGTCATGTTATCTCTGGGAGATCCATAAGACATCTCATCTGATCTGTATTAGCACTCTAAAAATTACAAAAAAACTGTGTTCTTTAAAGAAGGGGGAATCTGTTAATTTTGGAAAAAGATTGATTATGTTTGGAGGAAATAAAGCAGGTGCTTTATTACTTTCTGTGCTTGATTTATTGTTATTCTAGCAGAGTTTCCACTGCAGCTCTTTTCATCTCTTTCAGCTGCTGTCAGATAAGGGTGAATACAAAGAGGCCATGGAGGTGCTAAAACAGGCCTTGAAACTAGAGCCAACCACCAAGGTGAGATCATGTGGCTGAAATAATCCTTCCTCTGTCTGAGCTCTTTCCAAACCTGCCTGTAAATCATGTATACACCATACTTGACCTCTGCTATGATCAGAGGCTGTGAGTTTCCAAGTCAATAAAAATCTAAATGTGTGGTTTGAACAGAATGCCCTGCAAAATCAAATACTTTTATTTTTATATGATGTCGCATGAAAATTTATTTCAACATTATCTATTAGAACTAATTACAGACAAATAAAAAGTGGTTAAATGTTATCTTGAAGATGGATGACTTGAGCAGTACTTTGTAGAACCTTCTTTGAATGAATCAATAGCTGTAAATCTTTTAATCAGCTGTTTAAATCTGAAAACTGAACGTTTTGCCCAATCTTTCTTAAAAAGTCACGCAGGTTTAGCAGTGTCCTGTCAGGTGAAGCTCCTATTCAGTGTCAGGTGTTTTGCATCATTTAACAGGTTTTATTCTAGGTTTACTTAGCATCAAGCACAATCTTTATCTTAACTTGGATCAGTTATCTATTTTTACTGCAGCATTATGCTACATCCAACATGTTTCACTGAAGAGACGGTGGGTTTAAGCTGAAATGTATTTGTAATGTTTCACCATAAGTTGTGTACATTGCATGTATTGTAGGTCAAAATAAATAAAATAAAAACAACATTTAATCTTTAACTGCCACTTCCAATTATAAGCTAAGAGCTGCCTTGTTTAAGGTCAATCCAAGAGGTCTGTGATCTGCAGTACCCTTAAATGATGGATGTGTAATCCCTTTAGTGGCTATTGAAAGTGTTTGAGGAATCATGATCGGCAAACAGGCAGATCAAGCTCGGAACTTTCCGTTATGGTTCATGCTCTATATATTTTAAAAA
Organism: Jordanella pulchra; assembly: GCA_034780135.1. NCBI lineage: Eukaryota > Metazoa > Chordata > Actinopteri > Cyprinodontiformes > Cyprinodontidae > Jordanella > Jordanella pulchra. Next base: position 3,425 of record JAUZNJ010034409.1, on the reverse strand, counting down.
CACTTAATTTAACCTCAGTATTGCAAACAATTATTTAACCCTGGCCACTTTAATTCAGAAATTTTCAGGTAACTTTTTTTGCATATATTTATAGTTTAATTCACCATGTATAACAACAACTGTCATATCTCGAAGTAACAACCATCAAACTGTGAAAGAAGAAAAAGGCCAAGTCTGCAAGGTCAAAATGTATTTTCATACTCCATCTACTATATCCTATGCTTACTGAAAATCAAATTTTGTCACTTTAAAGACTGCAGCAAACCTCAAATCTCAAACATTTCTTGTTCTTTTCAGCTCTACACCTTAATAAATTGCAGCCATCTTCAAAAATATGTTGATTTTTTTTGTCTACCTAGGCGATCCACGCAGAACTATCCAAACTTGTGAAAAGACAATCAGGAGGCCAAGAGACGCAGCAGTGGAGAGTCAAACCAGCAAAGGTGCTTGGAGATGATATCACACCATTCCTCATTCCTTCTAAGAAAAAGTCTTCAGTAAGATGTTAACTGCAGTAGAAACCAGTTATTTACTGATATTTACATACACTGTGCAAGAAGAAGCCTGATGATAGACTGTTGACCTGCCTGCTAGCCAAAGGTACAAAGCCCCCCCCCCATGACCCTGTAGGAAGTGGGTAATGACAATGGAGAGGTTTTTTTCTGATTTAGATTGGTTGGGATCACAATACTTAAAAAAAACACTAAATGCCAGAATGAAGGGAAATGTGTTTGTTTTACTTGATTTAAATTCATAACTTTACATATTCCCAGAAAACCCAAGCCTTCTCTATGATTTGGAAAATCCAAGAGTAGGATGTTTTCTCTTTGTAAGTCGCTGACTGGTTGATTAAAAACATTTAGATTAATTGAAGACATATCTGACAATGCTATATAAGCTTTACCTCAGACACATTGTCCACATTAATCACATTGTAAACGAGTCAAATGAAGCCAGTCAAGGTATGAAGAAGAGATCTGAGGAGCTGAAACTGTTTGGTTTGTGTTTGGGTACAATTTTTAGATGCATTACATTTTTTCTTTTAAATAGATCTGATTAAAAGGATAGAACCTTAAAATAATTTGAAGACAGCAAAATGGGTCTTCCAAACAAAAAATATTCCCAATCATACAGCTGAATCTAGTGGTCTAATGAAATCAAGCAAATGTTGGTAATAATGACCAGCATAACATAGAGAAACAAATAGTGTTTCTCAAACAGTGTACGTAAATATCTGGCTTTAACTGTATGCCCAACTCAATTCTTTTATTTGTCATTATGTAAAAGTAAATGGACTCAAACCACTCCCCTTTATATTTTTAGGGAATTTCCTGGAAGTTCATACTGGGAGCTCTGGTGGTGGCCTTGGGGAGCTTGGTTACATCCATGATTTTGACTGCAAGAAACTAAAAACCCTTTGCAGGAGGAAATCATCTCTGACCTACTGGAACCGACTGGTTTTCATTGGAACCCCAATGAAAAAGCAGCACTACAGCTTTGGAGCCTGAACCTGTGCTTTTGAGAGTTTTTACTGAAAAGCGGATTTTAGAACAGAGTGAATAGATTTGTGTCGATCGATACAAGTTTCCAGAAGTTATTTGAAGTCAGTTTTATTTGAGGGAGGGATTGCCTTTATTTCTGCAAACATATTTAAAGGGGTTAAATAAGGTACAATAGCAAATAAATACATTTGATCAGTGCTCCAAAATGTCCATATGTTTAAGAATAAAATGTAACTTCATCATAAAATATTGAAAGAGATGCGTTTCTGTTTAAATGCAACTCCCCAAAAGGAATACGACTCTGTTAGGACAAGTGTCCTGATTAAAAAAAAAAAAAGCTGGAGACAGAAATCCTAAGCAGACATTTAAAAAAAAAAAGGTCTGTTAAAATTATTAAATATATATAAGCTGTATTTAACTTTGTTACCAGTAATGCTTATCTATTTCCAAATAAACACAAAAGTTTAAATATTTTTGGCTGATTACATGATTTCAGTATGTATATGTACATTTACAGTTTTACCATAAAACCTTCATTATACAAAATAGAAACCCTTCATGAAACCATGTTTACAGTGTAGAGGTAACATAGATTAAAAGTAAAAAAAAAGGAGTGTTGTTTCTTGTTAAAATAGCAGCATTATGTCTGTTCTGTTTACAGTCCACAGCAACCATTCACAGCCTCCTTTGAGAGGGTTTCATTCAGTCTGACCTGAGACTCCGATGGTCGCCTTAGTCTGCCATTTTTCTTTACTTCTCTGTAGAAAAGCAAAAAAAAAAAAAAGGATCATCTTAAAAATATAGTATTTGTCCTGAAGAGAAAATGCACATTTTAATAGAATCTGAAAAACATTTATGAAGGTTAAATACAGTGTAATATATTTTAAATTTCTATTTGTTCTTTTAGGCTATTATGACAAACAGGAAATGAAAACTTGAAGAATGAAAAATTCTGTATCCTTGAGAATGTGTTTTTTTTTTAATTAAATGGAGCAATAAAGATGATTTTCGAAAGAAATATAGCCTACTCGACTAATGGTAGGAATGCTTACTTGATCAATGTCCAACAGACTGTCATTGACAGCCTTCACAACGTGGGTAGGATACAAAAGGCCATTGCTACAGAGCCTGGCAGTTCATAGAGCGCTGCAGCTTTTAGGGTGGACTAAAGTAAAGTTTAGGAGTTTGTGGAGATTGGAAAGTGTGGACTGCAGCACGCATCAGAGCTTCAAACTCATCCAGGGACATGGGTTACAGTCAGAACATTCTTTAGTTATGTGACTCAGGAACTCAAGACCGAGTCTATTGAGTTTTTTGCCAACACGAGTCCTCTTTAAGGCTTTGGAAAATTTTGCAGATCATTTATAAACTGATGTGTCAGAAAGCAGAGGGAAGAGGTATGAAATAGAGAGATTTGAGGTCCAGTGTAGAGTTTCCAAAGATTAATTGGACAGTCATAATATATGATGGTTATGATTAACAGAGTTTTCAAGTCCAACAAGTTTTTTTTTTTTTTTTTTAAGGTTGGAGAAAATTATCAAGAAAAAGATGGCAGAGAATAGATTCAACAATCCAGACAAGCTGAACGGTATTTTTTAGAGCAAAGAATTTATTTGCAAAATGTGGTTTCTGGCTCTCACAGACCTGTAACTTTGTCTGTAAGAGGCTCCTCTGTCCTCCACTGGTTACCTGTATTAATGGCATCTGTTTGGACCCGTTATCAGTGTAAAAGACACCTGTCCACAACCTCAAACAGTCACACTCTAAACTCCACCATGGCCAAAATTATCTGCATAGAGGAATGGGCCAAAATCCAGATTTTATGTATGTAATTCAGTTGTAATTAGTAGATATGTACAGTGGGGAAAATAAGTATTTAGTCAGTCACCAATTGTGCAAGTTCTCCCACTTAAAAAGATGAGA
>JAUZNJ010034408.1:0-12722 GCA_034780135.1 Jordanella pulchra | reverse complement strand
ATAAGACTTGTAGAACTTATTGGAAACTCAAGACAGCAATGACATTATGTTTTTTACAAGTGTATGTAAACTTTTGACCACAACTGTATATTCATGTAAAACCAAACTCTGTTTCATTAGACATTTGACTGAACATAAAACACAAATGATTTTTTTAAGTCTTTACTTGCCTAGCTTTTAATTATGATAGTGATTCATTAATAAAAACATAAACATCTATATAGTTCACATTTTCAAAAATTCTTAAAGCGTGATCATGCAAGAAATACAAGAAAAGTTGTATTTATTCCAGGTTTTAATCGTTATAGATTGAGATGTTCGTAATGTTGGGTTTGACATTCCGGTTTGGTTTTGCTTCACAGGCTAAACTGTATGAGTGGTACCTGCAGCAGTGTGCAGCGGAACAGGACCTCTGACGCTGCCATTGAGATGTCAGATGTGGAGCTGCTTTGTTTTTTATTTGTTAAAAGCCACTCCTCATTTCAGGTGGAACCTCCAATGGATCAAATGTCTCTTCTGTCATCTCAGTAGCCAATGAGAACAAGTGCCTTGTTTTTACAGCACAAAGGACAAGCTGTGATTTTAACCTTTGGGAGAAAAAAAAGTTTTACTTATCGTAAGGAAATGTTGCTGTATATTCAGGTTTTCTTATATAAATTAATAGAGTGCTTAAAAGATAAAATGTTTACAACAGGACATTTCAGCACTTAAGACTTACCAGCAAATACCTACATTTTGTAGTATGTTTCCCGTTTTGTTCTGGTACCAAAAACCCTTACAGAGTGACCCTGACTGACAAGTTATACGAATGTGTTTTTCATGCATATAGCTATACAGCTGCAATAATCTGTACAATGATTACACCAGGGCATTAGAAATACCTGTGAAAGAGAAGGAAGCCTGCAAAAACTGCCCATCATCTAGGAATGTTATTTTTATTTCATTTTATACATACTGTTTTAATAGTATAATGAAGCCGGGTGAGCTATACATCCACGGCACTGATTTGTAGCTTCCAGCTGAGCTACAGCACTGATCTTATATTAGCTCTGTATAATGAGTTCACTCCAGTTTTTTTTCTATGAATAGTTATTAGGGACACCAGCTGGGGTGCCTTTACTCTAAGGGGTGCATTAACCCAGACTAGCATACCTCATTAAATGTCAGCAATTTGAAGTTACTAATTTATTTCTTTGCAAATTTGCTTTCACCCAATTATAACAGGGGGAAATGTAACTACTGGTTGCAGATGATCAAATGTAAAATTATAAAAAAAATAACTATAAAGGATAAACATAATGTAAATTTACTCATTCTTTATTTGAGAACTAAGATTGTCTTTTTAGATAATTTCTAAATTAAATAAGTAATTCTATTGAGTCAAGGTACAATTCAGATCATTTGCAGATGAATTTTGCAGGAAACAGATTGTGCTAATGTTGTCAGATTTCTACAGTCAAAGCTCAATGTTATGTCTTTCTGAAGTTCCTCCATATCTGAAAGGATTTCAAGTCCAGTAAGAGAAAAAAATGTGTCTTTCTGGACCTGGAGACATGAACTGTTCAGGTCATTGTGGGTCATGATTTAACAATTATGCTTCTAAATACCTGCAGAATGTTTCACAGGCTCACCTGTAAAAAATTTCATTCACAGATGGTGTAATAAAGTTTTTTTGTGAACTGTAGAAAGACAGGGCTTATAAAGGGAACATTTAACCGCTCATTTATCACATTATTCAAACTTATTTCCTCATTTCTGTAGCATCTTTGAAATATTTTCTGTTGTAGAAAACCTGGAATCAACTGATCATTTTTTTCCTGAACAGATTGTTAATGACAATGTGTGGGTTCTGTCCAACAAATCTAAGCCAAGCTGTTGTTCTTCCTAGTCTGTAAAATAAACAATTTTGCAGACTTTTACTTTACAGCCTCTTGAATATCTCTAATGTACTAAAATTGAAGATAGTCAATTTTAACCCCAAGCACCACAATTTTATCTCCCTGTTCCTAGTTCAGACTGATATACTGAGTCAGACCTAGTCAGTCCCATATTTGCTATTTCAGTATAACAATCTTTGCGTATAATTGTAAGACATGACACGTTCACATATAGCACATTTGAGTAGCAAGACTATACAAAGTGTTGTGCATAAAAACAAATAGAAAGATGCAAAGACAAAAGGTACATTTTAATGGCATAGAGGTAGTTAATGGACATGTATAACTATAGAGAATAAGAATGATTAAGGTTTGTTGATAAATTTTCATTTTGACACACTAACTGATCATGTTTGGATAGCACAGTTAAAGGCCAAATTAGTTTTTAATTTCCCTCTCAGCTTAGGGTTTCAGAACAAGGAGCACCATTTTTTTTATTATAATTTCTGCTCGAGTTACCACTGATGTCCAAGTCTGTATCACAGAGAAGGCTGAAGAAAAGTGAAATTGATGAATTTGAAGGTCCTGCTTTGAAGAAGACAGGTTGGGGATTGGTGGATCTCTGGCTTTTGGGAGATGCTGGTATAAAAGCAGTCTTGTAATAAAAGGATTGTATGGAGAATATGTACTATTCAAGTCTTAAATACCTCTTTTATATTGCGAGTGAAATCCAGTAGAGGAGGGCTGAATGGAGATAGATAGTGGAGTGTTGGGAGCAGCCTGGGGTGGAAGGTTTAGGATTATCTGTTAGGGAAACATCAGCATCTCATTAAATAAGACAACCTTCAGCTAGTAGAACCAGAATTTCTTCTCAAGAGCATTAATATTTTATATTACTAAAAGAAAATTATTTACCCTGCATTAAAACTAAACTAAGAATATTATTTTCCAAAAGGTTACTCAAGTAAGTGGGACTCAGTAAATGTAACAAGTTACTACCCACCTCTGGTTGCAAGTCTTATGTAAATTTAATTTAAAAGTTTAAGGCAAAATAAACTTCACATTAGAGCTTATCCTCTCTGCTGTTTGTTTTCTTACTCCCAGGTAAGAATATATTTATGGTTTATATAAACGTTCAATTGCCTTTAAAGTAAAGGCCACACAAATTCTCAGGAATTCCTTTTAATGTTGTAAACCCTTTAATAAAAAGGGGCTTCTTTGCAGAAGAGTAGTGAAAATTCACTTTTTCAGTTTGACACAATGCAAGCCTTACAAATCTTACAGCTACACTGTAGACGCAGAAATGTCAAAATCATGCATTACTTTCTCTTACTTCACTATTCTGTATAACTTTATGCAACTTTTTGTTTGTTCAAGGGGTAATAATGCTTACAATAGACCTACAGCAGGTAGATATTTATTTAAGGCATATAATTAAGTTTAGTTAGAAAAGGAGAAAAAGAAAATTATTTTAAAGTAAAATGAAGAGCTGAACACCTTTCATTTCAGCACACAGAGCATAAGATATATTGAAACAGAAATAAATGCACCAGCAGCTGTAGGTAAATATTGTTGGATGACTTTTATTTCAAAGTTAAGATATAAAAATATCATTTCAGCTTCTTTGTTGGAGGAACAAGGCTTTTTAAATTGCCATGTTGACTTTAGATGACAGGGATCAAGTGTGCATTGATCCTCATTAGACTGGTATATAATCAACCATCCACTTTCCACTCCTCAGCAAACTACAAAGCTTTTCTGAAAGAAACTGAGGGGTAGCAGTGGGTTCACAGGGGGAGAATATTAAAGCAACAGTGACTTTAAGAGAGCAGTCAGCGCAGTCCACAAACCTCAGTTCCCTGAGTTAGTAAACAAATCAAGTCCCTATGGAGTTTGGAAATGTCAAATATTAACCTTCAGACAGTTTTTACTGGAATAGGTATTGCTGCTTGTTTTGAAAAAAGGCTAACATGAATCTATTGTACAAGCCCAAGCTTTTAATTATTATAATTATAGGCATGATTAAAATTGTAGTATTTATTAGCAAGGCAAAAAACAAAAAGAGGTACATCAAGTTGTAAATTAAATGCATGTGCATATAAATGAGTTTGTTAAAGCTGCACTTAAGGTTCCTCTAATGAGGGCTTGTACTGTTGACGAATTAACCCTTATCTCTGATGCATCTATATGAACTCTTTCTTTTAGCTTTTACTGCAGTGAGTTCTACCATGCAGATCTAATGCCTTTATGCTAGCACAGCCACAAGCTGTTTTCCACTAGCAAAGAAGTCCTCTTATATTATTACAGTACATTCAGTATTATAACTATGTACAGAAGTATTTATACAAAACAAATGCCCTTGCCCTTCTCTGGCTTCTTATAAACAAAAGGTACAGGTAGATACAACTTGCAGCAGCACAAAGGCTGAAATAATGCTTTGTTGTGAACAAAAACAATTGCAGACAGTGCTTCAGCATGTTCACACTCTGTGTGGTTCACTTTGTCACAAAGCATTTTGTCTTAAGAGTATGCATTACACAGACAATGTACAATGTGTTTCTGTGAGTGAAGTAGGATAGCTGCTCAGTGTCTCAGCACCAAAGTGTCCTTTTCAGGATGTCCGTTATCCAATAGACTTTGGGTCTGTCCATCAGGAGGTCAGTGAGAGCCTTTCTCAATTAGCCAAGATATATCTCCAGTTCTGCAAAACAGCAACAAATATTATCCTTTTAGGTGATGTTTTTAAATATTTTAAACCACTGGATAAGATGCAGCTTTGTTTAAGCCTAAAATATAGGAAAAACTCATGTTTTTTTTCATACTTGCCAAGCCGTGCTAACATCCTTCAGTTTTTGTGTGAGCAAAAAATTGAAAAATATGAGAGACATAAGGATCACTGTTGTTACATAACAAAAACACAACCAGATGGACCGACAAGCATCCAACAGCAACATCAATACATCCTTAGAATGCGAACAATGAGACGTGAGAACCCTTTAAATGATGATGTGACAATTAAGGAACAATATTTCCTCTCCTAAAGAAGATATGATCCTTTTTTTTATAATTAATTGGAGATAGCATGAAGTAACTCAGCACAACTAGCAATCAGGAAGTAACAATGCATCGTTTCCTATTTTAGCATACCGTATGTATATGTAAAACGACTGGGTCATTGCTTAGACTTCCACTAACCAAAACTAATTGAGATGTTTTTACATATATTGCATTTTATATATGTTTTATATGTGTATTTTATGTTGACTCTTCCTCTGCTGCACAACCATTTGTCTCAATGGGCAGAAGTAAAAGTGATCCATCGATTGCTTGATTGATAGACTGACTGACTGATTGATGTAGGACCTTTAGGAATTTTTAAATGTTGCTATATGGTAAACCTTTCAGGGTACCATGGCCTGATGGGTATCCCATGAGCAGCGAGGGAAGAAAAACAAAATTATTCTGCCAGTTTCCCCTTTTGCTTTTACTCATGTCTGGTTAACTCAATTAGCAAATGTTACTTTATCTGAATGAGTTTGTCGGAGGAGGGAGTGACATAATTGGTTATGTGGGGAAAACCTAAGGCACCATTCATGCAAGAACCTACACTGGTTGCTTTAAGTCTTAAACTAAAATGCTTCCTCTTGCTATTGAATGAAATTACATCTAAACTGTCATAAAAAGGTAGTTAAAAGGGAGTTTTTCCTCTCCACTGTTGCTACATGCATACCGTAAGGGATTGCTTAAGAATCAATCAAAAATCATCACTACATGTTTATCCAGGAGGAGCGTGTCTTGCAAGTCAGTGACTGGATACAGTCAGCTGGTTGTGCTTGACAGAAACTATTTACCAATCTGACTGTATTGTCTCTGTAAATTGTGCTGTGAATTGACCTTATATAAATGAAACTGAATTGAATTGAATAAATAAATGTATTTAAGGCAATGTTTCTCATTGTCAGCATATATAAAACTTTACTGTGTTTATCTGCGTTTTTATGAGTGGCAGAAATATTTCAGTAAAAAGAAAAAAGAAATTTACCCCCAACATTGAATGGCCTGTTTTAACATATCATAAAGCCTCCACTGATTTTAATCCCTGATGATATTTTCACATTTTGACTCATTTAAAATTTTCCTTACCATTTCAAGCACAAACATTGCAACTAGAGAAAACATTAAATTAAGTCTTACTCCACATCTCGTTTTTTGATCGTCTTTCCGGATCCCAAAACCTCTGCCACTCGGGATACGATGGGGTCATAGTTCATGCTGGCAACAGCAACCACCTCCTCACTTCTGTAGATAGGATAAGAACAGAAAAAGAAAGTTTGTGGAACAGTTCAAAGATGTCAGTTACTTTCCAGGTTAAAATTTCAAAAAGTACCTTGTATAAAAAGCAACAAATCGCAATTCATCCAGATCTCCTTGTATGATGACATCATCAAATCCATCACCATAACCTCAAACAATAAAAAAGAAAATTTATTGTCTTACTTTTAGTTTTTTAATAAAGGTTTTAGTTGAACCTAAACTAAAAACACTTTCAATACCCCACCGACCTTAGAAAAATATAAAAAGTAATGATGTGGAGCAATTATAGTTTCTGTATTTGAATAAAGAAGAGGAAATAATACAAAGTACTACAAAGGAGGATAGGAAAATCTATTAAAATTAAAATGTAAAAAAATGTCATCAGGCCTCTTTACTTGTTTTATTCATTCATCTAAACACACACACACACACAAACATATATATATAATCTACTTTTGAAATGATTTTTTAAAATCATATCAAAAGTCCTTTTTTTAATAGTTCAATGAACATCCTCCAAAACTTCGGATTTCAGGGTTCCCTCCCACCTGCATAGCGTATGGTCTTCCCAAACATGGCTGACCAGAAGTAAGGCACAGTTTTAAACTCAGACGGTCTGCCAATCATGCTGAGAGCTGCAACCCTGCCTGTCAGTGAGGAAAAAATAAATCAAATAAATCCTATTTTTGTCTTTACTAGCATCCAAAGCCTGGATTGAGCTTTGAGCAGCTCACCATGTACATGAGCCATCTGCCAGTGAGGGATGTTCACCTTCTTGTTGTTGCGAGGTGGAAAGGGAAACGTGACCACGTCTCCTCCAGCAAACACCCCATCAACGTTTGTCTGCATAATCTAAAGCAGAGGACAGTTTTAGTCAACATGTATTTCTTAAAAATAAAACCGACCTTCTGCTTGTGCAGCAGAGGTTTGTTGCACACCTTGTTCACAGTAATGAAACCCTTTGAGTCCAAGTGGATGCCACTCTGTTTTAAAAACCCTGTTGCAGGAACACTTCCTGCACAAATAGAAATACATAGGCTTAATATAAAAAAAAGGATGACAGGAAGAAAACAGCATTTTTTCCACTTGAGATTTTACCTGCTCCAATGACGCACACATCTGCCCGCAGGACTTTCCCACTTTTCAGAACAACTTCCTTCAGCTTTGAAACAGGAACAACGGGTAATTAACAGACATGTAACAGAACAGGCAAACACATTAAAACTAAGTAGAGAGGATTTATTGAGGACACGACAGCTAAACTTTAAAGGTGATATCCAGGGTACCAAAAAGACAAGTTTGAACCATAATGTAAGTTGAAGAATACTTTTAATGAGATAGCCAGTCCTCCCTGCAGGGGGCATTTGGTAACATTGTAATAATTAACAACCTGATTGTTAATGCAGAGATAGGCAATGTTTTTATCTTCTTCTCATTTGCTAATTTCATATTTTTCAGGACAACTCTAAAATATGGGTTGTTTTTATCAACCAGCCAATTTTCGTCTTTTTGTATTGATGTGCCTCTAAAATATCTAAATATTAAACACATAAACTTTTCATCCAATCAGAACACAAATCGTTTATCAGAGATGTATTTGATTTAAGCTCTGGACTTTGACTAGGCTATTTTAACACCTGGTTGCACTTAGATCTAAAAGCCGTCCTCAGTGGTTGTAAGTTTGTTTAATTGTTCTGCTGAACATTCCTCTTAGTCTCAAATCTAATGCAGTGCCCAGCATTTTTTTTTATCTAGGGTTGCTATGCGTCTCCTTAATCCAAATTCCCAACTCTGACCAGCTTCCCCTCTGCATGACTCTGCTGCTCTCATGTAAAATCATAGATGTTATTAGTTTCTGACAAATATAGTGTTTTGAGTGAGACCAAAAAGCTTAAGTTTGTATTAATCTGATCTTTGCACGTTTCCCCACATGTTTACTGTGTTCCATACATGTTTTGTGGCAAACTTTAAACTAGACGGCTCATTGCATCTTTAAATGCTGCTCTTCCAATATAAAAGGCTTTGCTGAAGAGCTCCTAAAAACAGATTCTTTACGTCTTGGCTGCTTCTCTGATAATGCTCTTCTTATCCAGGCTGTCGTTTTCAGTTTAAATCTAAGCCCTGCTGTTTACATTGAGACTAATTTCCATTGGCCCTATTTACTAATTTAGGGACTTTTAAAGGCAGGTGGTTCTACTTTATAAAGGAGTTTTAGAGTAAATGGCAGTCAGATCAAATGTATGCATCACTTTCTTAGTTTTTTTGTGTCTAACAAAACATGAAAACCATAATTTATTTTGCTTCCATTTAACAGCTATCCATTGTTCAAATAATATTGTAAAGATTTGTTGTAAAGTTTTCACATTTGTTTTAACAAAAAGGCACAAACACTAAACTACAAACACACACGCTCAATGAGGTAATAATCTTTAATTTACAATTCTGGGTAAAATTTAAACAAAATGTTCAGCATCTACAGGAGAGGAGACTATGTCTCTCACTTTGTGAATACCTGTCCATGTTGCCCAATCATCTCCGACACCTCATTTAGCATGTAGAACTTCACCCTGTTTGTCTCGAACAGCTGCAAGGATAAAACCAACCCAGAGTAACAGTGAGACCACAGCAGGAACACTTAACTGCTGCAGTATTAACCAGCAAAAACAAATAACAGCATCTCAATTTTAATCAGTGGTGTTTTTGTAGAGAGAATACTGATAACGGTGTTGTTGATTTGTTTTTTTGTTTGGTTGTTTTTTTTTGTAACAAAAAGATTTGATTTCCCTTGAGAGAGTCTTTACCTTCATTATTGCTTTCCCTACTTTTTCCCCGAGAGCTTTTTTAAAGGGGACAGGCTCGATCCCAATGACAGACACTGAGTGGGCCTTGTCAGTAAGAGCTGCAGCCACTTCCATACCTGCCAGCATAACCAAAAGACAGCATCAGAGCAGAACATATTTTAAGGCATGGATTTCTCTCTGCTTTAGCAAAACACTCCATTTTGTTTTTTATAGCCTGGATTAACCCTCTACAGATTGCAGGTGTGATATTGCAGCAGACTGTCTTATAAAAACTTTAAACTCATGTGGAATTATTAATGTTGCATTGAGTAGATCATATCTATGTACTTGGAATATCTCATAGAAATGTTGTAGAATACAGGTTCTGGTGAATTAGGCATATAAAAAAATATTAAACACAATGCATTGAATATTTTTGAACCAGTCAGGTTGAAGGGTCGATTATAAGAAGGATTCGCTTTTTGTCCATGCAGGACTTTTTTAGGTCGGTAACGTTGTTTAGTCAGTGGCTAAACTAACCCCCTAGTAATTGTTTTCCTGGAACAACATCGGCCAAAGCACCACACTGCCCCCTGCTGGCCAGCTTTTTCACTATTTACTCCGCGCTCCTACACCAGACTTGTTTTCCTTGTATTAAACTCCAATTACTCTCCACCATAAATTGGTGATGATTGCTGATGATTTCATGATGCAGTTTTCTTCCTTAGGCACGATAACTTCAACAAATAGCAAAACTATTCCTATCTCTTTCTGTATTTTGTTATTCACAAATGACCACAAACTTCAGTGATTTGGCTTTTGAATTTGGCTTGATAAAACAACTCAACACAGAGCATTTTAAAAGTGGAACAAAATGATAATTTGTTTTTTTCTTATTTTTTCATTTAAACCACTCAAATATTTCTAAATAACCATCTTTCATTTTACTGGAGGTTTATCTACTACCATCCTTTAAATAGTTTCCCAATCCACTTTGTAAAATTGTCTAAGCTCAGTCAGATCAGATGGAGAGGGTTTGTGAACAAATATTTTCTTCTTTTTATCAAGTCTTGTCACATAAATATGTTTGGATTTAAGCATCATCTTTAACTGAATCATTCTTGTACAATAATGATCTTCTCTCTATACTAAATTACACACAGGAGTTCACAGCTGATTTAATATCCACCCGGTGCCCACGTAAATGCATAGTCCAGGAAAGAACCTCTATTTATCACCCCTCCACCACCTTGCCTGAAAATTGATGTCACATATCTGTGCTTTATTGGTGTGAAAAAAAGTGAGTACACTTTGTTTTGAAGAATGGGTCATAATTGAAGTCCTGGTTAAATAAATGGTAATAGAAAATGAGATTCTAATTATTATAAAGCTTCCATTTGAATCTGAGAACTGTGTTCTGGTATGAGTTTTTGTCTCACCAACAAAAGATGTTCCAACAATCACAGCATTCTTATTGTTGGCGAGCCTTGCTATGCTGTTAGCATCCTCAGGCGTCATAAGATGGAAAACATTCCTAACGTCTTTGCCCTTGTAGTTCATCAGTTTTGGTCTTTAAAACAAACAACAAGAAAATGAATTAGACATTTGCAGTTTCAGTCACCAGAGATAAGGAATTATTTTTCTTACTTGCTTCCAGTAGCAATAAAGAGTTTCTTGTACTCCATCCTCAAGCCATCTTCAAACGTCACAGATCTATTCTTCACATCTACCGCCATAACCTAAACAATTAATGGAGATGGGTTACATTAATAAAGGCCTTTCAAATTTTTTTTACATCACTTAGCTAGTGTTTGAGGTTCCCCACCTCTTTTTCTGTGAGAAGCTCAATGTCATGATCCTGTAAGAAGTCCATGGAGCGTAACCTTAGCTGCTCTGCTGTGCTTTCTAAAGACTAAGGACAACAAAGATAATAAATTAGCAAATGTAAAGCAAAAACCCCCAAATCTCCTAACACACTTTAAAGTTGTTAAAGTATCCTTGAATAGATCCTTTTTATACTTTATATTTCATTTTATTATTCTGCTAACATATTTCCCTAAAGACAATACAAAATACATAATTTTTTCAACGAGAAGATTATCATCTTTAAGTGGCATCCTCCAAACTTCCATGTATTTCATGTAATAGACCAAAACATAGTGATATGAAAGGGTTTCTAATTATATTTCATGTGTAAAAACATCTCACAAGTTTGATGTATTAGAATTAGATTCCTGAATCAACTCTGTCATTAACTGGTCTTCTGGAGCAAGTGGCAGATGTGCGCCACTTTAACACACGAATGTGCTTTGATTCTAAACTGTTATCCTCTAGGGCTGCATGGTGGGGCGGTGGGTAGTGCTGTTGCCTTGCAGCAAGAATGTTCTGGGTTTGGTCCTGGCCGGGGGTCTATCTGCATGATTTTTTGCATGTTCTTCCATGCATGCATGGGTTCTCTCCGGGTTCCTCTCACAGTCCAAAAATATGACTGTTAGGTCAATTGTCCCTAGGTGTGAGTGTGTGTGTGTGTGTGCATGCATGGCTGTACGTTTTTGTTTGTCTGTGTGTTGCCCTGTGTGTATCCTGACAGCATGATGCTTTCATCATCAAGCTGAATAATGAAGATTGTTTGTTCAGGCAGATGTGAAGTTGCAGTCCAACATTTTGGACATGTGCTAAAAGGTCTATTCCCATTTAACCAGAACATCTCCTTAACCGTGTCTGCTGACAGCAGATGTCACCTCTTTTGGCTGTCCTTTGTTCTTACACAACTTTAGATATTGCTTTATCAGTTGCCGCTCTGCAGGTTTCTCCATTACCTTCCTGTTTTTCTCCTTGGTTCTCATGATACTGTTTATTTCTAATTTTCTTTAACAAATCTTTAACAAACCTTTCCGTTACCACATTTTTGGTCTTTACAGGACATCAAATTTATACTGAAAATTGACGGCATACATAATTGGATCTACTCTTAAATTAGGTGATGGAGTGAAGGAGCTGATAACATGTGCACATCTTAAATGATAAAACTTTTTATTTTACTTGAAAGTTATAAACTACTTTGTTTTGGATCCACCAACTTACATAGGAAATTATTTTTGCTTTTTTGAGGCACTGTATCACTGTTCAACTCACTGTTCAAGTCACTGACGAAAGCAGCAACTCTGCAGCCTCTTATGTAAGTTTTTCGACAGAGTGAGCTGCGTCTCATTGAAAATGGTTGGGGTCTGTGTACAAACCTTACTCAGTTTAGGCCTGTCATATGGGGGATGTCTGTCCATGGTGCACATGACAATGCGATCTGTAAAGCCTTCTTGTCTCAGTGTCTCTGCACACACCAGACCTGCTGGACCTGCAGAAAAAAATCACAAATTCAACCTCTAAGTAGATTGTCCGTAAAATAAAATAAAGACTAATCATTGATAAACTGTTTAATGTTTGTAACACAGAACCAATAAATAAAGTTGGAATAAAATAGAATAAAGTGTGTGTTTTAACCTGAACCGATGATGAGAACATGGCTGAAGCCTGTGTTGGAGTTGATGACGGCCGAACATCGGGACATTGGTTTTAATCTTTTTTGTGACTGAAGAGCCTGAAAAATATTTTAAAGAATATGAGCTCATTGGTAGCTTTGTTCAACTTCACCCAAACAGTGACCTGCATCAGCAACCTCTACAGGTGCTGGTCATAAAATTAGAATACCATGAAAAAGTAGATTTATTTCAGTAATTGCATTCAAAAGGTGTAA
>JAUZNJ010034407.1:0-32031 GCA_034780135.1 Jordanella pulchra | reverse complement strand
CCCCCCCCCCCCCCCCCCCCCCCCCAAAAAAAAAAAAAAATGGAACTTGAAGACCTGTTGGCTCTCAATGCTCACCTGTGAGAGTCTCAGTCACCTTTTTATCCTTGATTTGTAAAAGCAACCCTTCAATGGTCCCCATAGCAGGCGGGATCATTTCAATAGAAGCAGCGTTTATTTCACGCTCCGTACTGCAGAGGTCTGCAGATGTTTAGAACATCTGAATTTTCCCTAACGCTAAATCCTTAAGGTTGCCACCCTGACATTTTTGTCTTAACTTCCTGAATATAGTTTTTTTTTTTTTTTTCCTTAATTTCTTTTGCTTTGTTTGTTTCCGTACTGCTCTTACAATAGAAGCATGCAGCGGGTGAGGATTCTGCAGAATCTGCGTGTGTTTGCAAAAAGCGTAACCTCATATTTTGTTTGAAGCTGCAGGGCTCTGACCCTCCTCTTTACCTCCTGTCATTCGTTCTAGCCTCAGAAGGCATCTTCACCGGTGATTCTTGTTATTTGGTGTAAATATCTCAAATGTATCTGTTTTTCATATGACGTTTGGAGAGGTTCAGGCTGAGTTTGTGCGAAGCATGCAGAGAAGGGAAGTCACGATACAGTTCACACCGCACGGCTTGCGAAGGGAGATGCTTAACCCAACACCTCTCATCCTACTCTGTCTGTCTCTGTCCTTATAAGGGTTTTGTTTCAGATTGTATATTGTTAAAAATAATAATAGTTATAATAAACTATTGTCACACCTTTTATGAGTTGCATCCAGATGAAAATGGGGATTTCATTTCCTATCAGGCAATCCACAACAGCGGCAGATTGGAGTTGAAAGGATTCATCTTTGAAGTCACAACATGTTGTTTTTTTTTGTTTTATTAAATGGAAAAGAAGAAAACTCAAGGAGAGATGGGAAAGCATGTTTGCATTTCTATGTTTTATTTATCCAGATGAGAATATTATTTGCAGAATCATTAAAAGTTTACAGATCCTTTATTGTTGTGGAAGCCTTATCTTTATCAAGTGTTCATTGACACTTCTTTAGTCTTATTCTCCATCTGCAAAGATGGAGAATATGGCTGTAAATGAACACCGTTCAATAATAAATAACCCAACTTTAAATGGAGCTTTTTTTAGTATACTGGCAGCTTCAAGCTCTTTACACTTTGAGTCACGTCCATACACCCTCAAATAACAACAAATGTTTTTTGCGCAACCACTGAGAGCAAAAGACATAGGATAGCTTTGCACCAATTTAAATGTAAAACTGTGTCTTAATACTAAGTACTTGGTGTAGATTATCAGCTTCCTGTGTCAAACATTCTTAAATATTGATATTTAAGCCAATATTTTCCATCGGTAATTGATCTTTCCACCTGCCCTAAAATCCTGGGGTTTTTTTTAACATGCCACTACAGAGTGAATCAAATCTTAGGGTTCCTGTGTAACATTTTAATCTTTTTTAAAAATTGAAAATAAAGGGATTTACAAAAACGCTAAATTAACGACACAAATAAGTAACAAAACAGACAAGACAATAATGTCAGAATGTTATATGGAAAACACAAACAAAAAAATAATAAATATATAAATACAAAGTTAACTCAGAAAGATATTAAAGTGAGAGCACATATGCAACGTCTTAATGGATATTCAATTTTATGAATACTTGAGAGATTAAATATATTACTTGTATTCCTCTTTAAAGGCTGAAAAGGAAGGTTTCTGATTTGATAATTCAGACTTAGTTATATATTTGGCTATTAATAAAATTAGATTGATAATATAAAAAAAACTGTTTTGTTGTATTAGTGGGATAAAACAAGAATCCAAACAACACATTTATATAAGTAAGGTAAAAGTCATCAAGAATTGTTTGGGAAATAAACGTACAAATATCTTGTGAGCAAATACAGGAGACATTGCATGACCAGAATAAATGACAGAGATCTTCTTCATAGAGTTTGCAGAATGAACAGTTGATATCAAAATGATTTTTGAATCGTTGTAGGAAAAACTTGCAAGGATAAACACTATGGATAATCTTAAAAGACACTTCTTTGATCTTATTAATAATCAAATATTTAGATGGAAGACACTAAATTTTTTCTCTGTTCTGGTTGGGGGCAAAGTTATTGCAATAAGAGATAACATTTGGAACAAAGACGATGTCCTTCTGGAATAAGGCACGGACATCACGGTTGTTTTGTCGCTTTGTAGTGGAAAAACAGATTTGACCAACATTGTTGTAAGCAGAGTCTAGGCCTGGCAGAGTCAGAACAGAGGTTATAGGTAACGTTTTGATCTTGAACGCCTCCCAAGGTTTCACCGTGACGTCAGGGTTTGGCGACTTCACGCATGCGCAATGCTGCCCAGCGCTGATGCAAGAAATATCTGAGCGCAGACGTGTGGAAGTGATCGTAGAATAAGGACCGTTGACTGAATCTTCACTCGTTTCAACTCGCAAACATGTCAGGAGACGAGGTAAGAAAGCCCGGGCTGCCCTCCGTTTAGTCTGTGTCGGGGTGGTGCCTTCGGGGACTCAGATTGATGATTTCTCGGTCCTTATTAATGACTTTGGGCCTCCTGGAGTGTAGCTCCCCTCCCTGCCCGCGGTATCTCTCACATGGTTTCTTATACCGGGCTAATAGCGGCCTGACCAACAAGACTGACTTTTAGTATTTATTAAAGAGCAACTAATTGGGCAGCTGGACGGGGGTTTATCACACCACCGGGATGATGGTGATTATTATTGACTACAGCTGGCAAATGTACCATATCGCAGCCGTCGGGTTCTTCAAACTGAACGGTTAATGTTAGCTAAGCAGAAACAGCGATGCTAACGGCTCAATTCGAACAGCTATACACATGTAGCATTTTTAACAATTACTTTCTCATTAACGCTATAAGATCCCTGGATTGTTTTCATCCATAAAGCTAAATTCCTTAAAATCCAACCAAAGTTTTATGTGTTTCATAATGACTTGGTGTTATATCTCAAAGCTCATAGTATGCTAATAAATGCTAAAAATGCTCTCAAACTTATCTCGTTAAATGAAGAATATGATACAAAAGCTAAGTGCCAGTCATTCATTTATTTTAGAGTTATCTTGATTTGTATTTCTTAGTGTTAGCATGTATATTTTTTGATTGCGTCCTTTATACACTTGAACTTTTATTATTTTTTTCATACCCATTTGTTAGCAAATGAACCAAATGTTTCTTTTCCCGAATTGAATGAAAACAAGGAAGAAAAAAAACAAAAATCAAATGTAACTTATTTTGATATCTGACATCAATCAGCTGTCAGAGGTAAAATAAAACCTTTACTCACACCAGTACTATTACACTTGGTGTTCCACGTAAAAAAAAAATCACAGAGAAAACAATTGGAAACTGTAGTAAATCCGTTGATGTATTTTTTCCATCCTTCTATTATTGTCCTGCCATTTTTCATCTATCTGTCTCGGTCTAATCATTGACTTGTTTATTACTCTGTTGGAACATTCATCCATTCGACACCCACCTCTGTCCCCCTATCTGTTCGAACAGTCGACCCTTTGTTTGTCTCATATCCAGCCAACTGTACCAATTTCTCCCCTTTGCTTTTCTTCCAACCTTTTGTTTAATTTTTTCAGTAATTCAAGACTGATCCCATTTGATACATCTTCCTTTTATTCATACTTCAACGTTTCGAAGGAACTTTTTAGAAAATTAATGTTGGGTATTCGGGAAATGTAAAACAAACATGTCTAACCCATCAAACTTAAACGTTATTTATTTATTTGTTTGTTTTGGTTTCCTACCAAATTTTAGATGATTTTCGATCCTAACATGACCAAGAAGAAGAAAAAGAAGAAGAAGCCCTTCATGCTAGATGAAGAAGGAGGCGAGGGGGTAGGAGGAGAGGAAGCAAAGGAGGTGGAAGCCAAGGAGGCAGAGCCAGAGGTTGGAGAGGACAAGGAGATGGATATAGATGAAGATGAAGGAAGGAAAAAAGGTTAGACAGAGATCCGTTCTTCGTCTCACTTGTTTTCAGCTTTATGTAACGTGTCTCGATGCAGTGCACGTCTGGCTGTTTTTTAGCAGCGTTTGTTTGTCTTTGTAGAGCTGTCCGATGATTTGAATGACCTGAACTTCTTCAACCAAAAGAAAAAGAAGAAGAAGAAACCCAAAGTTTTTGGGAATGATGTAGAAGAAGGATTAAAGGTCAGTTACGATAAGCTGATGTTTTCCTTCCCCCTTTTCCACTTTTGTTGTCTGCACGATCATTCCGCCTATTGTTTCATTTGCACATAAACTAAATTTCACTAATCAACACCAGGAGCTGAAAATTGAAGGAGAGCAGACAGAGGAGCTTGAGGAGGACAGCCTAGATTTGAAGCTATCTAAAAAGAAGAAGTCAAAGAAAGTAGACTTTGAGGAGGGAGAGTCTTTGGAAAAAGATGATGGTAGGAATTCCAACAACTTTCTTTGGTTTAGTAAGCATGAAGTGTGCTGCCCTGTGTTACAAGGTTTTCATTCTGTGTTCACAGCTCAGGAGGATGATGAAAGCAAAAACAATGATGGGATTTCGTTCATTTCCCCTACTGGACCAGCTTGGGCGGGCACGGAAAGAGACTACACGTACGATGAGGTAGGACCAAGCAACGCCACCATCATATTTCCATATTTCATACAGTTCTTGTTGGATATTATAATCGGATATAGTTGCTCATTTAGTGCAGGTTTGCAGGTGATTGCATCGTTCTCTTCCTTCCTAGAAAACATGTTACAACAATGGTTAGGGAGAAACGATCTCCAGCAAAGCCAGGCTCAGTGTTAATGACGGTCTGCTGCAATCGTCAGGGAAAACCACACAGACGGGGTTTTGAGAAGTTTCCATAGGGATGAATCTCAAATAATGAACTTCTTTTTTGTGTAGCATTAGCTCGCTGTATGACAGGTACTTTCTATATGAAGCAAAAGGATGAGTAGACACAGTTCAGGGGGAGTTTCTGTGTTGAGAAAAATAAGACCACACGAGTAGATGACATTAGCTGACATCTACAAACAAAAACATTGTACCAAAGGGTATTTTTTATGGGAAACAAAAGGATTAGACAGTTATCTTTCTATTAAGAAAGAAAGGACAACGCAAGCTTTATAGCTGCTGTAGTCTTCTTTATCAGTGGAAATAAAAGGGAAAGAAACACTGAGCCAAAGATATCATCAATTGAGTGGGGGCTATCACACAGTATTATAACCACTTGTGGGGGATGTTATCACCTTAGGTTGTTGTTTTCATTCCAGCTCCTAAACAGAGTTTTCAACATCATGAGGGAAAAAAATCCAGACATGGTGGCTGGAGAGAAGAGGAAATTTGTAATGAAACCCCCTCAGGTGGTCCGAGTAGGAACCAAGAAAACGTCCTTTGTCAACTTCACAGATATCTGCAAACTGTGAGTCATGACAACCAGCCTTGTATTCTACACACTGACCCAGCTTTGGAAAAATCACCTTCTGTTCCCTTTTGTACTTCACAGGTTGCATCGTCAGCCTAAACATCTTCTTGCTTTTCTGTTGGCTGAGCTGGGAACGAGGTGCATGTTTTTTGTTTTTGTTTTTTTGGTTGGTTTGTTTGTTCTTCACAAATCTGGATAGACCTAAGACAGTGGTACGTGTGTGCATTTAAATTATTGTTTGTTTTTTATCTCTTTACAGCGGCTCTATAGATGGAAATAACCAGCTTGTGATCAAAGGCAGATTTCAACAGAAACAGATAGAAAATGTGTTAAGAAGATATATCAGTAAGTTGGAAGCACTTCTATTCACTTTTTTTGGCTGACAAATATGAACCAGGAGGATTGCTTTAATGTATAAATGCTGTTGATGCCACCTGCTAAAGGGCTGAGCTCAAATTAGCAGAGAAAAAGCAGAAAATATTAACATAATCAACCTCCTGTATGGTGAAATCTAATCAAAATCAACGGTTAATAGTTCAAAGATGAAAAGGCAACTGTAAACTCAGAGTCCTGAAAAGCTGCCTTTATTTTTACTTTTTGATTGTGATGAGGCATGTGGTTCCAATTTTTGCATGCAGTGTTAATTAAAATTTGGACCTTTATTCCATATGTTTTGGTAGAGAACCTGGTGAACATCAACAAGTTCTCTACCAAATGTTCTTAAAAGTTTCTTCCTGAAAAAGAGTGAATGGTTTTAAAATGTCCTTTGATTCTATTCCAAACATTTAGAAAATAAAGTTGGACATTTTAAAACCCAGAAAGAGCAGCAGTCCTTGGTATCTTACCCTAAACGAGTTGGATTTTATATTCTAAATTGTTCAAAGTATACAGGAAATGTGTAAATGTGGTGTGGATACATCCATGCATTGTAACTAGGATACATTTTTAAGTGGGTAAATTTATTTAGCCATGCTGTATAGAAGCTCCTTGTAGTACTCATTCTGAAGTAGAAAGAGGTTTTTTGCATAATTCTGAGTTTGACTAAAAATCTGAACTCATAGTTAAGAGGATGAAAGTAGGATCAAGGACTAGACAATTATTTTTAGCAACTGATTCATGTTGGGTTGCCTGGTTGTGTTGGAGCCACTAGTCCTGTTTCTTATCCAAGTCGGCATTGAGCCCATCTGAAGTGTGCTTGATGGGCCGATCAAAATTTAGATTTTGGAGCATCTTGTTAATTGGCCAAAAAGTGCCTCTTTTTCAGATGTTAGCGTAATCTCAATTCTTACCTGGTCATAAGCTAGTTTTGGGTTATACTCCATCATAATGAGTTTAAATATTTCAAATGTGATGGCAAACCTGAGGTTGCTAGCTGGATTTTCTCTAAGGATTCCAACTTCATGGTAGTTTCTTCCATGAATTTGCAAATTAACATGTTGAGCCACTGTGGCATTGGATTGTGGGTATTGTAGTCTCAAGGTTGTCCTACCACTTGAGTTTCTTTTCCTAAAAGTCCTAAGGTGTGTTTGTTGTTTTTTTTCTTTCTTTCCTGCAGAGGAATATGTCACGTGTCACACCTGCCGCTCCCCAGAGACCATCCTGCAGAAGGACACTCGTCTTTACTTTCTGCAGTGCGAGACGTGCCACTCCCGCTGCTCCGTCGCTAGCATCAAGACTGGCTTCCAGGCTGTGACGGGCAAGAGAGCACAGCTCCGCGCCAAAGCCAACTAAAGGCCAAGAAGCCTGGCCCTCACCCCATCCCTCTTCTAACGACCTCCTTTTGCCAGAGCTGGGGACGGCCTTGATGTTTTGCTTAAAGAACTCTCTGAATCGAACTGTGGGAGTTTGGCTGTTGTTTATTTTTCATTGCCTGTACAGGCAGGAGGGGAGGGAGAGATTATACAAAAGCAACAGATAAGGTTCAGGTGCTGTAAAGCAATTGATATTCATCAGAAAACACCACTGGATTGGATGCATTTGTTTTGTTTAGTCCATGAACCCTCTGCCTCTTAGAACTTTTTCCATTTGCTGTGATTTCTGAATTTAAGAAAAGCTTGATTGACCACAGCTTGAATTATTTTTTTTCTCTCCAACTTTACACACACCAGAGATGAAGACAGTACATTAACACCACATGTCGTATTGTGTTAAACTCAGCTGATCGACCTCCAGAGTTTTGCTGCTCTTCTGATGTCCATCTATATTCTTCATTACGGCTAAACCAAACGCCAAAAATCACAAAACTATTTAGGTTGATATGCAGCTTCCTAGTGTGGATCTTATTGACGGAGCTGTTATTTACAGTTAAAGTGAAATTAGTGAACAGTGTTTATCTGACCTTATGGATTTATAGGCCAAGATACATACTGTAAAACTTTTGGGACTAAAAGGCTATGATGCACCTACTGTGGAAGGAGTATTTATAAATTTTAAATACTTTTGTTGAGGATTTCTAAAGATAACATCAATATGTTTTTATCAATCTGATTTAAAGTAAACATTTTGTCAAGAAAAGCTGGTTTACTTTGGTTTATAACAAAAACGAACTCCCTGGTTTAGTTCTTGCAGGTTGGTATTTACTGAAAGGGTAACAAGATTTACTCTACAATGTACCCAGAATATGGAGCCGGTTCGTGTGCAGCGGCCCGCGTGTCAGTTCTGCTTTTGTAGGAGCCTGTTGTGGGTTTGGTCGGACCATTTATTTTAAAACCGGGTTTTTACATAAATAAAATGTTCTCTCTCTCTCCATTACTTTTTGTTGTGTCAAATTGTTTTTCCAAAGCAGTGAAATCCCAAAAGGCAATTTCCTCCACTAAATCAGGATTATCACAATGACTAATTACATTTGATGAACAACACAAAATAGTGCAGATTTGGAAAGTGGAGGATTTAATGAAAAAAAATCCTGAATTTTTACTTGCCACTTTGGATGATTTCTGGCCTTTTGGAGTTTTAATCATCTTTGCACAAGAGTTCTGATATTTGGATCCAGTCTCCACCAGTTTTATTTTTCCTGGCAATTTACAAACAGCTTTTTGTATTTGCCTTATTTTCCTCAAATAACATGCTACAGCAAGTAATGTATCTTCAAATTCTTTATCTGAAAATATGGTTATTTAACCCTTTAAAGCCAAATGTATCATATTTGATGCATGAATTTTTGAGACCTCTGCATCATCATTGGGATATTTTCGCTCTTGAGAACCCGACTTAATAAATCAGAAATATGTAGGGAACAGAAAATCTATAAAAGATTGTATGGAAATGCCTAGCGTATCAGAATTTATGCAAATAATGATCAAATTTAACTTTTAAAAAGTATGTTTTTTTTTCATAGAATTCAATGACAACTCTTATTTTAAAAAATCAGAATTTTCTGTCAATTTTTTCATGGTTTGGGCTTTAAAGGGTTAAAAATTACAGCACATTCTCTCAAAATCTTATGTTTGCTTGTTTTTCTTTCTCTACTTGGACTGAGGGTAAAATTTGCTCTTCTGGTTATGTGGTTTTCAAACCTCTACATTACGTCTGGCTATTTTTGTAGTCCTGGTAGAGAAATCTCTTAAACTAGAATTATGAGCAGCATGAATTACGTGTTGTCATAGGTATTCATTGAAATTCAGCCATCAGTTCAGATTTGATTTATTCACTTTATGGTGTCTGGCCATACCTCATCTCAATATATTGGATTTCTATACGATTTTAAGGTAAATTCGTAATTTTGGCTATATGAAACCGATTACCAAATAGAAGCAGCGAGGCCACACATGAAAAAGATTTCCTACCAAATCAAGTATGAATAAACTTGCTTTTATTTTGAAGATGCCATACCGGAAGTGCCACAGTCGTGCGTTACTCTTATTGGCTGGCTTTGGCCTCGAGTGTAACCGTTGTTAAGAGGTGGTGGGTGACGCAACTCGACCAACGCTAGGAGCCGACCGTTCGGCAGAACTCTCTAGAACAACAGTGGGCTAGGCTAAAAATATTAAACATGCCCCGAGTCTACATTGGGCGATTAAGTTATCACGTCCGCGAAAAGGACATCCAGCGTTTCTTCAGCGGATATGGAAAACTAATGGAAATTGATCTAAAAAATGGGTGAGCGTTGGCTAAATGTATGAACATGCTACTAGCGTTGGAACCGCTGGTTCGAATGACGTGAGATTTTAACACTGTAATATGAAAGTTTGTGTTTCAGCTTATGCTTTGCCACACAAAAGGTAACGGAAAGATTGTTAAGCGGTGATGCGCTAAAGAAAGATTTAGAATCCAAGTTTTTTAAATCGTTTTACAAACCCTTGTAGCAAAGGTCCAATATGGCGGCTTTGTAGTTTCTACAGCAGAGCTAGCGTGGCCTAAGCTAACCGAGGTTGATGCTTGCTATGTACTCATGTAGCTACAATTAATCAACATGTTATTCAGTAACTAAAGTTTTATGTTTCCCTTTCTTTAGCTATGGATTCGTGGAGTTTGAAGACAACCGGGACGCGGACGATGCCGTGTATGAGTTGAATGGAAAGGAGCTGTGTGGAGAGCGTGTGATCGTCGAGCATGCCCGAGGCCCACGGAGAGATCGAGACAGCTACGGTGGGGGTTACTGGGGCGGAGGGCGCAGTAAGTGCACTCTACTGGAAGATATCCTTTCCCCTTTTCCTTGGTGTCAGATCAGGTTGTAGATTTCAAAACGAACCATGCCCTGTTGGCTTGAATTTATTTATTTTTCAGGTTAACATTGTAGCCTTGTAACTAGAACTTTGGGACACAAACGTTTCACTCATGTCTTTTTTATA
The DNA here is from genome assembly GCA_034780135.1 of Jordanella pulchra. NCBI lineage: Eukaryota > Metazoa > Chordata > Actinopteri > Cyprinodontiformes > Cyprinodontidae > Jordanella > Jordanella pulchra. The sequence goes on along the minus strand of JAUZNJ010034407.1, from coordinate 21,800 downwards.
TATATATATAGTTTTCGTAAATTATAACATATTTTTTTACCCAATGTCTTTACTTTTGTAAGCAGTAGTTTGACTAACCACAGTACTTTTATTCCGCCAAACTCATCAGATGTCAAAGTTAAATAAGTTTGTTTATTTCACGTTATCTTTATGCAGCTCAAATCTCACCCTTCTCTAAAGTTAAGGATTCCATTAATGGTCGCTGACCTGTAGGTTTTTGCTCCTCCTGATCATGGGCCGTGTGGGATTTAAGGTTATTTCTTGATGGGAATGGGCAAAAAAACCTCAAGTCAGGGTTCATGGTGAGCTACAGTGTTCTTAACTGTATTAGGAAATGATTTTGTCAGTAAAAGCTTTTTCTAATATTCTTTAAATCATTTATTTCACATGTAATTCAAATAAATATAGCAAGTGTACATTGTTCGAGGTTAGGTTTTAACTAACTTCTTTTTTCTTAATTTGTGTATTGCTAATTTTGGCATTTCTATCTAACTTTTTTTCAATATATTAAACATTAACAAAAGTCCTTGATGTTTCAATTTGAAAGAGTCCAGCTGCGGGCTGAGGCTGAGAGTCCGTTGAGGCTAAAGATGACTGGCTAAGATGACTGCCTGTCCCGTTTGGCCTTGGCTTTCACCTTACAATGTGTGTGTGACCTTTGCCCCCCTTGATCCTTGGCTGACCTTACCGGAAGCCATGATGACAGCAGCCTTTTGCCAATAGACCAGGGGTGATGGTGAGGATTGCCATTGGTTTTTATGTTGACAGCAAACATGACTGGATCGGCTGTAGTTGACAACGTACAATCTAAAGAAAATTTGTAAGTGCGAAACTGGAACAAAAAGAATGGGATTGACTAGCATCTGGCAAAGTACCAGTTGACATACTTGTAAAATTTGTACCATTTAGGCTCTATTCAGTCCACCAGCATCCTTGATCCAAAGACAATGTGGATTTCTCCTCTCTCTTTGTTACAGGGTTCAGAGGACCTGAAAGAACATCACTGTCCAGCCAAAACATTTTAATACGAAACATTTTAGTTAAAGGCATTGTTTTGCTGGAAATGGAAGCAGTGGTGTTCTTTGCAGCAGAAAACATCTTTATTATCAAAATGCTAAAGACTTTAAAAAGTCTTTAAAACGTGGTTTCTGTTAAATCTAAAGCTCTCAGAAGGAAATAGGGATTGAAGGTAGTCATATTTCAATTTATTCCCCAGTTTGATCTGGCCTATTTTCATTCAGTAGTCAAGACTCATAATTTTTCTTGGCTCTTTAAACTTTGTTTGTACTAAGAAAACAAACATTTGCCTGTGCTGTCGTCTTTAAAGGTAGTGGTTATAGCAGCAGCAGCAGCAGGAGCCGCTCTGGAAGGGACAAGTATGGACCTCCAGTCCGTACGGAGTATCGTCTTATTGTGGAAAACTTGTCGAGTCGCTGCAGTTGGCAGGACCTCAAGGTAAACCTTTTCTGTCATTCATTTAAGCTACGTTTGAACACTGAAACTGTGAGCTTCTGTTTATTCGTTTTTTTTAATGTCTGTTTTAATCTCTTTAAGGACTTCATGCGTCAGGCAGGTGAGGTGACTTACGCAGATGCCCACAAGGAACGAACCAATGAGGGTGTGATTGAGTTCCGGACCCACTCTGACATGAAACGAGCTTTGGACAAGTTAGACGGCACAGACATCAACGGGCGCAAAATTCGGTTGGTAGAGGACAGACCCCGCAAACGAAGGTCTTACTCTGGGAGTCGCTCCAGGTGGGAATCCTCATCAGTTTCTTAAACTAGAATTGGTGTTTTTTTTTTTTTTTTTATTAAAAGCTTCACCTGAATGTTTGACTTATTTTGTCAGATCTCGAAGCCGCCGCCGCTCCCGTAGCAGAAGCAACAGAAGCTCAAGGAGTCGCTCCAGGTCTCGCTCTAGGTCAGTTTGGATTTAAATATTCATTTAGAAGTAGAAAAGTAAGCTTCAGAATCATTTTATCGTCAATTTAGGCAAGTATACATAACTTGATGTTAATTGTTTGTCATTCTTTCCATCAGATCTCGTTCCCGGAGCAACAAGAGGAGGCATCATTCTCGCTCAAGGTCTGAGAGGAAGTCTCGTTCCAAGTCAGGAGAACGGAAATCCCGCTCTCGCTCCCGCAGATCCCGCTCTGGCTCCCGCAAGTCCAAATCTCGCTCACGATCACAGAAGTCCCGTTCCCGCTCAGCTGACCGTAAATCAAAGTCCCGTTCTAAGTCTCGCTCTAAATCCCGTTCAAAGTCACGTTCTAAGAGCCGCTCTAAAGTTAAGTCAGAGCGTGATTCTCGTAGCAGATCCAAGGAGATGGATGCTGCTGGTGACAAGAAATCCCGCAGCCGTTCACCTGCACCTGTTGAAAATGGAAAAGAGGAGCTTGCTGCCAAATCTGCTTCCCGCTCTCCGTCCCCACATGAAGAAGAACGCCGATCTAAATCCAGAGAGAAGCGTTCAGCATCCCGCTCGGTCTCCCGCTCGAGGTCTCGTTCACGATCTAGATCAGCCTCTCGGGATTAGATGTGGATAACTCTTTGAGTTTTATTATAAGGCTGTAAATAATGAGCAGTGTCACAGGTTTCTGCTTCCTTGCTTTGTTTCTCTTCCCTCTTTAAAGTGTGCTGCTTTGACTGCAGTTGATAAATGCAAATGCTGGTTTTTCGGGGCTATTCTTTTGGAGTTGGTATTAAAACTTTGATCTGGGAAAATATCTCTTAATTTCTGAGGCGTCTTCCAGTTTAGAATTTGTCTCTCATCCCTTCAGTTTAAACCATTTGACTTTTCCCATAGAAATCTGTTTTTCTTAGAACAGTGTTCACCAACTATAAATTTGCTTCTGGTAAACCGGGTACCGTTTGCTATAATAACCCAGATTATTATGTAAAGCAGCATTTAATTCCCAATGCATTTTGTTTTGTACCCAAGTGCAAAGTTACAGGTGAATTGTTTGATACTGATGTTTTTGTTTTGTTTTCTCCTCATTTGACCTCATCTTTTTCAATCTTGTACAATTAAACCTTATAACAGCATGGTGAATAATCCTACACTTGAACAACTTGCATTTTAAGTGGGTTGTTAAGGATCCTTTTTTTTTTTATAGATTGTACATGATACCTGTATTAACAGAAGTTTCTCCCCTAAATGCTGAAATAAATCGAGGTAATTATTAATCTTAAGTAGAAAATGCCTACATTGCAGTGTTATTTTATTTTTTTTTGTTCTGATGCCCCGATTAAGGTCCTGTTAGGATTTTTTTTGCTATCCCTTTTCCCATTTTTCTTTCTTTTTTTTTTTAATAAAGGGTTAAAGAACACTTTTCATGCTGCTTCCTTTAGTCTAAAGTTATTATTCGCGGCTTAACTGATACTATTCATTTTTCTCAGTGTGGCAATTATGTACTGAATGCAGCGTCATCCCTTTTTTTTTTTTTTTGTCCAACAGTTTATTTTTTGCTCCTGATGATTAAGATAAGCTTGAGGGTTTTTTTTTATGTCCAAATAAAAATCTTTATAAAAATTATGGCGTGCTTTATTGATTAAAAAATTGCAGCAAAGTCGACTTGACCTATATCGTGCTAATTATATAAGTGGTCTTTCATGAAAATTGTTTTTGCTGTAAAACATCTAGCTTTGCTCTGGAGAATTAGCTCAATTTAAAACTTGGTGCTGTAGACTTGAAAAAGTATGCAGTTTGCTTGACAAACCTGAAAATGTTCTGATGAACTTTTAAAATGGTGCTTCTGCTAAAGAAGTCCCCTTGTCATTAGGAAAATAAATAAAGCGATCATCTACCGTGTTGGTTGCGCGCATGCGCAATTTGAGCTCCGGAGCCGCAGGGAAGCAGCGCTGGTAAGCCAAATGTCAGTTTTCTGAAATGTGTCCAACGTTACTACTTTGACATCTATTTTAAAACAATTATGTTAAGGTTCATCTTTATAGAAGCCCCCCTTAATGTTTGCTTTGTTTTTTGTTATTGTAACCCACCTCTGTCTGTACGGTATGGATGTATTCAACCCAAATCCTCTTCGATCTTAAACAGGCGAAGAAAAATATTTTTTCCAAATTATTACAGATGACTTCAATTCTTTAAACAAGAAAACTCGCCGACTGCATCTTTTTTTTACTAGAGTGTCAGACATGGTTATAGTAAGGATAAGATAACATTCATTCATTAAATACGCTTCTGATGGAAAGGGGGGGGGGGGAGTTTTTTTTATATATAATCTCAAGCTTCAAACGACTTGAAAGGTTGTTTTTTATATTTTTATTTTCGGCTTATGTTTTTTCCGATCCTCCGCCATTTTAACTGAAATGCTGTATTTTTGTGTATGTGTGTGTGTGGACTTGAAACCTTGTGCGTAAATATTGGCGTGTCACCACTGTTGCCTTATTTTATTGGATGTAATGGCTTTTTGTTTGGAATTCATTTATCATTTAGTTATTTAATTAATTTATAAAACGCTAAATTTGCGGTTTCTCTTGGTTATGGTATATGTTTGTATTGTATAAAGTCTTATTAAAGCATCCTTTCCGGTTTTTTTCTTATCTCGTTTGATAAATTAAGCAGATATTATTTAAAAAAAATGATTTCTAATAGTTTCTGCTTCAAATATATCTCAATATTTCGACAACAAGGATTTGATCAAACTCTACTAAATGTTACCTGCTTCACTTGAAACTTACAGAATTTATAAACACAATAGTGTTTGACAGAATGGGGAAAAAATATACGGTGTCTAAAAGGTTTTTAATACAAAAATCTGAAAAGTGTCTTGCCTTTGTCTCAGCCCCCATTTCCAGTACCCCTAAAAAACATTTAGTGCCACTTTAGCTTTTGCTTATACCTGCAGAAGTGACCTGATTAGTTAAGTGCACCTGTTCATAATTAAATGACTTTGTTTTGTCAGATTGACAAACAGCATCATAACAACCAAGGGGCATGATTAGTGGGTCGGAGGAAGGGTGGGTAAAGTTATCAAACCAAAACTTTGATGGTGTCACAGAGCTCTATTCAATCCATCACTGCATATCTGAAAATTGATGGTTAGTCTTCCTTTCATTCATGCTATTTAGTAAAGAAGGATGCACAGCCCCTGGAGTCCACCTCTAAAAACCTTCCTGCTGTTATTGTAGGGAGATGTCATTCTGCACATTATTGTCAATACAAACGGAGAAAAACCATTTCAAATTTGTTAAGTAAATCAAAATCATATATCCATTCCTTTATAAACATGTTTGTCTCCCTCATGTTGGTTTACATCAGAATTCTCGTAATTATAATTAGATTGAAGTTTGTAGTTGTGCGGTGACAAAAATTGGAAGAAGTTTAAATACTTGCAAAGCACAGTGTGCTCGACAATAACCATGGCTGATCGTCAACCTTTCTTTGAAAGAAAGAAGGAAACCTTTGCAAGTCACTTTAAATTAGTCTTTTAGGGGCTCTGTTTTGTTTTGTCAGCGGCCAGACTGTAAACAAGAGTCCACTGATATGAGTGGCAAAGTAAACATGGAGACTCAGTCCAAAGAAGCTGACGGCACATCTCCTGATCCATCGTCCTCGTCTGCCGGTGAGACCATCCTCATCTGTGACAGTGTCGCCAAGAAACCCCGAGCCCAGCCCCACACCACCACCACAGCTCTCCTCCTCCAAGGTGAGACCTGGTCCGAAGGCTGAGAAACTGACCCAGTTCAACATGTGTTAGTATTTTACCACTCTTAGCCGGTGCTGCTTAGCGTTCACGTTACAAAATAACACCTCAGCAATCATTTGGACAAATCTAATTGAAGCACAGCGGCAGTCGCCATCAATATCTGAGAAGATGCTGATAAAGTGATGATCTTATCTTTTTTTTCCTTGAGGGCCATGTGTACAAAATTGAATATGTTTATTTTTATTCATATTTAAAAAAAAATCAAAATGACCTATTAGAATGATTTAAGTCATCCAAACTCGACTGTTGCTCTTCTTGTTGCTCTTCTCATCATGTTTGTATGATCGCTTCGAATGGCAGATTATGTCAGAGGGAATATTTGGTGTAGACCTCTACTATTGGGTATTTGTCCCCCCCCCCCTACCGATTTCCCTCTGTTTTTGCTTTTTTGGGGGGGGCTACAATTGAATTTTTCCAATCCTCAAATTTCATATTAGAGAAAGATTACCAGAGAAACCCAGCTTTATACATTGTAAAAAATGACTTCACACTTGATAAAAAAGGATTTCCTCCTGGACTTTTGAAGGAAATATTCTTTAAAAGCAGAAGCACTGCACACAGACTTACTGTATATATGTATGTATATAGAAAAATCTCTCTTTGGTTTTATGATAAGATTTGATGGAGGTGTGGATATTTTGCATTCCACCTTCTCTGCATTTCTATGCATGTCACACATTCTAATGATCCGTGTTTTAAAAATGGATGCTGTGTTTTCCACAGCTCCTCCTGGTCACCAGAAAGTGGAACTGACTCAAGCCCTGGCAGTGGCAAACCCAGGGAAAGGCAGCAGACCAAATGAGATAGCTGGCCCCACCCTGACAGCACAGGTTGGCGGGGCTTGTAGCATTGTCCATGTCCTCGAGTGGAAGGAAGGGATGGCCATTCTGCCCAGTAGCAACCTGAAGGTGAGACCCTGGTGTGTGCAGAAAAATGGAAGGAGCAGCCATGTTAGCTTCTGTTAGATGCTCCAGGATGTTGTTATAAAATCATAAGCAGTTGGATGTTTTTCTGGACAATTCGATATGTAGAGATATTTAATATTTTATATTATAAATGCAATAAATAGATCTCAAACCATTACTTCAACCAAACTGCTTGTGATAATGAAAAAAAGACTTTTTGAGAATTCTTCAAGGACTATGTGTCCTTTTGTGTTTCCCAGTTCTGTGTGAGTGATGTAGGGACTCTGAGCACACTCATAACCCCAGGGACCACCAGCGGCCCCGCTGACCCAGCAGCAGGGACCTCTGGAAGAGCCATTGAGGCAGAAAACCCTCCAGACAAACCAGGTAAAGTCACAGCACCTATGGGTAAAGAAACAACTGGAAGCAAACTTTCAATAATGCTGTTTCTAAACAAGACATTTTCATTTTCTTAAAACAAAGCAACTTAAACATGGTAACACGCAACTATTTCTCCATGCATAACAAGAATTTAAATTTGAAAATACTTTCAGGAAGGATGCAAACAGTAAATATTCGGCTTCACTAACAATAATGAAAGTCAAATTTAATAAATAATTAGATCACGTTATCTGTCAATTAAATATTAACCAAACCTTTACATCTCTGTTATGGTGAAAAGGCTTTCAAAATCTGACATTTAAATATATTTAGGGAAGAACTAGTAAAAGTTTTTACCTTTTAGGTGCATAGGTATGGGAGAGAGATCCCTGAAAGGCTTGTATGTTTAAATGCAGGGAAAGGTAGTTCTCCAAAGATCTGAGATCCCAGGCTTTTATGGAGATGTGTGTGTGACAGTCCACTTTTCTTTACCTGCAAAAAGGTCCGCTCACCTCTTCAACATGCATTTTTGTTAAGGTTCTAGTTAATCCATTCAGATTTGATCTAAATAATGTCCCTTAGTCTAACCTGACTGGTCATACTTTCAGTCTATATATTTTACACCTTAAACTGCAGCTGATCAACAGATGTCTCTACAAGAGATTCCAAAAGAAGGGCTCCGGACCTCCGGGGGGTTGCAAGTCACTAATTGTGGGGGTTACAAAGTAATTGTGGTGTGCCCCCTGAGGTATATGGGGGGCTACAATATATAATGTGATCAAAATAAATAATTTTACAATGAAATAAGTTGATATAATATGGGTTTGTTTTTCTAATACGTGATTTACATTTTAAATATACCATTAAACTGTTGAATGTATAAATGCCCATTTAAATAAGGAAAATACATTAAAAATTCTGAAATAGGTAATAAAAAAAGCATTTTGAAATAATTAATATATTCCAAATTTAGTACAATTCACTCCATATATATGAATAAATATAGAGTAAAGTAATTATATGAATTTTGAGGGAACAGGTAAGCATGAACCAATGTGTTTAGCTCGATGCTGTGAACTGGATGCTAACTGCAGCATCTTTGTTAAATCTGACTGAATAACCAAGAAAACTGAAGGGATCTTAAGTAATTCACAGTATATGATGGATTCTACATTTTAAGAGCTCTATAGAGAGGATTGATCAGTATGTGCTGTTTAACTGCAGAAAATGAGCTGCAAATAGTTTAAAATATGGAATTATCTATCTGAACCAAATAGCACTAAATAGGCTAATTGCATAAGAGGTGTTCTGTAATACTCAGCCAGTGTGTGCCAGGGTTAAAGACTTCTGCCAAATTTAATGACTAAACGTGGACAGAATTTGATCATAATGTTTGGTGTTTGCTGCCGATTGAAATTACCTTCTCCTTTCAATGATCCACCATGTGTGCACCGGATTAAGGAAGGATTACATCAGAGCCCCTCTGGAGCTCTGAAGAGGCTGCAGCTGCACGGCCGCATTCAGCAATAATAAGGCGGCACAGTTTTCAGTAAACTAGGCATGAATTTTGATTCTTCACAGTCCCGGAAGTGTCTGTTCCTGTCGGTGCTGTGAGAACTGCAGCTGTGGAGCCGGAGAGGCTGCTGCCTGTCAAACCTGAGGTCCAGGTGGGGCCAGAGCAGCAGCACCATGAGCCGAGAGCACAAAGGGGGGGCTACATGGAGGAGCTCCGTAGGGACCCCATCCTGGACAAGTATCCTCCTAACTACTGCTTTGTTTTATATGTGCTTTCACATATGCATGCACAATTAATTCAGTTTAATTTATTTACGTTCAATTAAATCATGTTAAAGGACTGCAAAAATAATCGTAAAAAGATAAATAAATTCTGAAAATATGTAGTTGCTCCTTATTTTAACTGACAATAAGATGATCTATTAGGGTAATTAGTATTTTTGCCCTTAAAATAAGATAGTTGGATGTTATTTGCCTGGAATTAGAATATTGAGTTGTTTTTCATATTTTATGTATTAATTATCTTATCCTTCAGGCAAATTGTCTGACTAACCTGCTCAAATCTAGAGCAAATATGCTTATTTCAAGAAAAATCATCTTACTTATTTTTCAGTTTTTTTGCAGTGATCAAACTTGATGTTTTCTCATTTTGATTAGTATTTTTCATCATTGTTCATTTCACTTTGATTTAATTAAACCATATTAAAATTCAGTTAGATTGCATCATATGAATCAAGCCGAGTTCATTCTAATTAGATCAAATACTGTATAGTATGATAACCCTTTCTTTCAGTAAAATTTGATTTCATTTGATTGCTGATTAATCCTGAAGGGAATTTAGATCTTCTGGTTCATATTTGTTCTTCGCTTCAGGAGGAGTGTGAGTGTGGAGAAGGTGCCTGCAGGAGGGAGGGTGTCCTCCCTTAACCCAGACCACCTGAAACCCATGAGGAAGAGGAAGAGGAAGGAGTACCTGAGCCCGTCTGAGGAGGATTCTGACATGGAGGGCACGGTGGGACAGCAGTTTGCTTTCTATTTACACTGCAGTTATTGTAAAGCTCTACATTCTAATAGAACTTAAAAGTTTAGGTGATTTCTAAACTATTTCTTCAGATATTGTTTTCTAAAAAAAACGTTTTTCTTATATTTTGTTAGGATGAGAAGATGGATTATTCTAAAACTGATGGCCGGAACATCAGAGGAGGTTATTGCTTCCTATTGTCTCTCTCTTAGTTTGAGTCCTCTTCCATCATTTTTCAGTTCTTTGTCTTTTTATGTGCTTCAAAATATCACACATAGGTTTTAAAATAGAAACACAGAAAATGCAAAACACTGATCAATAAAATATCAGTACAAGGTTTCAGATCTGATTCCTTTGGATTTTCTAACTTCTTTATTTCCATCCTAGTCCCAGTTTAATTAGGTCCATCATTTAAGCATGTCACACCTGTCTATAGATCAAACTAGTCCTCTAAATGAACACATTAAGGCTGCATAAAGTAATGGGCTGATTTCCTTTCTTTTGAGAAGGAGGAGACAGTAAGACTGAGCAATGGACGTGGACTCAGTATCTGGAGGAAACTAAATCCGTTGCTGCTCCTAACAAACTCTTCCATCAGGTATTTGTCCATTCTGTTCAATTCTTGCTGCATAGATGCAGTTATCATCCCAATAATAAGGAGGACTTTAATTATCAGAGCGGTTTCAGCTTGGAAACATTACTTTAAACAGATTTAATCTGCAACTAATAAAGAGGAGGCATTGTTGAAATTATTTCTATTTTGTAAACAACCCTTTGAATTGCTTTTTTTTGTATTCATCTAGTTTTGTACAATGAAATGGAATAAATATGGAGTTGATCCTTTATGACTGCATAGCTGCTCCGTCTATAGAAACTGGTTCTGTTTTAATCTGAAATGATGTCGGGTTGAGTTCAGTTTCAGTTCTACTTCCACAAAGCAAGTGGTTTACATTGAAACTAAGTTACAACTCCTCCCTAAATGCCCTTAAAATTACTGAATGTTTAGCTTCCAGACAAACCAAAAGGTCATTGGACTCCCAAGGAGGCCCATCTCACACAGTTAAGCTCCAAATTGTTCATGTCCCTCTGAGATTTGTGTTTAAAGGAGACTTTTCCTTTCAAAATGTTTCTTCCAAATGGAAATAGTGATACTGCTTTGCAGAAACCAAGTTAAAGTTCAGATTTGGATCAGATTAAAAACAGGTGAAGAGATCTAAAGATGAGGGTGATGCCAAAAAGGCCTTCTAATGTCAAAGACTTGGATCTCATCTCCAAAGATGACACCTGTGACAATGAAATGCAATTAAAAAAACAACGTTATTCTTTTCACAAAATTGATCATCTTTTAGTGTTGTATTATTATTTTTAGATGATGTCTTTCTTATTCCCTTGGCTGAATCAAACTAAGTTTGAGCCTGAGTGTTGCAGGAAGTATAAATAAGTTAGAGCTGGAATGTAAGCATCTAAAAATGTTTATATTTTCATAGTTTATCCTCTTCTTGACATATTTTCTTCATTATCCTCCTCATTGTGTCTAAAGATACATTGAGGACCTCTTCCATCCCAGCAGCTGAAACTTAAGAGACCTTGCAAACACATTGACCAAAACAAATACATGGATTACTGATCTGCATGTCTTAGAAATAAAACAATGCAAAATAGTTGCAGTTCTTTAAATTGGAAAAATTCAGCGTGAGATTATCCTTCTGCTATAACAGTGTATTCAGTTGTCTCTATTTAGTCTGCATCTGTATCTTCGTTTTCGCTAAAATGAATGAAGAGCTTGTTCTCCCCGTGTGTTCAGGCACAGAGAGTCCCCACCGTGAAGAACGGCTTCAAGCAAGGGATGAAACTGGAAGGCATCGACCCGCAGCATCCGTCCATGTACTTCGTTCTCACTGTGGCTGAGGTGAGCCAACACATCCAATTATACAGTCTGTGGCTCCCAAAGGCCGTGAGGATTCACGTTGATTAAAAATCCCAGTCCTTTCTCAGACTCTTCGGAGTGCAGGATCAGGTCAGGCAGCCTCCTCCAGCTCGTGTGATTTGTGCTGTGATCGTGCAGGTGTGCGGTTACCGGCTGCGGCTCCATTTTGACGGTTACTCCGACTGTCACGACTTCTGGGTGAATGCCAACTCTCCTGACATCCACCCCGCAGGCTGGTGTGAGAGCACCGGGCACAAGCTCCACACCCCTAAAGGTCAGAGGTGACGGCATCTGTAAACCAAACCATAGAGCATGCTGGCTGAATGTTCATGACCTTTTGTAGGTTTTTAAGTTATATTTTGACCACATTAGCCATTTATAAGAACTATTTGCTACATTTCTTCATATAGGAATTTGCTAAAGAAAATGTCCGTTCTACGGAGCAAGAGTTTTTCTTCTTTTGTTTCCATGTTTTATGTAATTTTCTGCAGTTCCCAACAAATACACAAAATTTCAGAGCGTTTTAAAAGGATTTTATTTCACAGGTTGTTATGATGCGTTGCTTTACTGTAAAATGGAAGGAAAAATACGAGATAGTTTAAAAGAATATTTTTTGACTTTAGTGTGATGTGCTGTATTAAGTTCAATTTCATTACCATCTGACCAGAGCATTTTCTTCCATACGTGTAAATTTCCACCTACTTGGCTTGTGAAAAACTCCAGAGGGGACTTCTTAAAGCCTTTCTTCAGCTATGGCTTCCTTCTTGTCCAACTTTCTCTCTGCTTCTGGTCTCCTTTGATCGATGTAGGTCTTGCCTAGAGCGTTAGTTTCATGTCTTATTTGCTTTGCATTTCTTTCTCATCATATTTTTATGTTCCAGATGACGGATTTAGTTGAACAATGTGTTGTTATTTTTACACAGTTAACTTCCTATCACTGCTTTACTTTCATGATTGAATTGCACTGTTATTCAACTTCTATTGCAAACTCAGTATATTAATACACAAGGCTGGACCTTGTGTATTAAAAAATGTCAATAAAGTTTGTCTAAGTCTAAGAGATGTCTAAAGCTGTCTGCCATGTTTGCTGGTCCCATGATGCTGTTTGTCATAGAACAGCTGGATCTTTATTGAATATTTGATTGCTACCTAAAACAAACAAGCAAAAAAATTAACCAGCATACAGTCAAGCTGGGAATGATTTTTGCATCTTGATTTAAAAAAAAAGTAAACAAACGGAGAAACTCTAAATAAGTTGTACTAAATACATTGTGAAATATACTGCCTGGCCCTAAAGGTGGAAATTCACTGCTGCTTTGTTTCACTAACCTTCTGCAATATCACAATATTTCTTTCTTTTTTGTTTTGTATTCATTTTACACCAATAACTTGTTTTGATGATGGGAAGGTTTTTACCATGCAGAGGTAGACTGATATATTGGCCAGCTGATATTTTTGGCAGATGTTGGTGTTTTTCCTCTATGATAACTTGCATGCATTGGCCGATTCATCAATGCATTCAGGAGCCATGCCTTGAGATCAAGTGAAGCGGCTGTACTGGAGCGTTCTCTATTTGTAATGTTTGTAGCATTCACTGTTATAGAATAATTGTAAACAATAATCAGATCGGCATAAATACCAGTTTAAGTTGGGGATCTGATGTTGTTTGTTTCCCTGTTTTCCATGCAGGCTGTAAGGAGGAGGAGTTCACATGGACCAACTATCTGAGGATGACTAAAGCTCAGGTTGCCCCCAAAGAACTTTTTGCCAGTCCTGGGAGGGTAAGTGTCCATCTACATACAATATGAATCATCCTGGATATATCAGCTCAAACCATCTGATGTAGAGCCAGAAAAGTGGCAGCTACTAATAAATACAGTTTTTGTTCTGACTTTCTCTAGTTTTACACTTATTTGGATGAATTATTACATATATATTCAATGTTTGTAGAATTTTATCAGATGTTGTTTGATAGGAAAGAAAGTTCGGCTTCCATCTCAAAATCTCTATCAGTTCGCTGTTGTTTAAAGGACATTTATAAACTAATGATTAATAGAAAATGGTGAAATCACTGCACATCATCTCTGAACTAATCCTGAGGTGTTTATCTTTAACTAGAGTGATGCTGATTCCTTTCTGCTCCTTTCTTTAGATGGATGTGAAGTGTGGTTTTGAGACAGGAATGAAGCTGGAGGCCGTCGACCGCATGAATCCTTCGCTCATCTGTGTCGCAACTGTCACAGACGTGGTGGATGACCGCTTCCTGGTTCATTTTGACAACTGGGATGATACATATGACTACTGGTAGGCTCCTTGGTAGTTTGCTGGTCATTTTACCTCTTTGTCTTTTCTTAGCTTTGTGGTTTTAGGTGTCTTTATTCACATTAATCAGACAATAGAGAGAGAAGGAGGAAGACATGCAGCACATGGTCAGAATATCCTAACTGGCTTCAAATACTGTCCATATGCTCTGCTATTACACCACATACGTACATACACGTGTTTTGGCAGCTGATGGTTTTAAGTTATTTTCTGTAATTTACTAAAAGTGTTTTTTAGGGAAAGATGTTAACAATTTTCTAAAAACAAGTGAACAAAGAACACCTGAATGAAAAGAAAAAGCAGTTTAATAGCATAATCTGGAGTCATTATATTCATTTATTAAGTGAAAATAAAGCGATCCAAAATAGCCCAGACCCTATTTTAGAGAGTTATGGTCCTTTAACCCCAAAATACTTGGATGAAACTACTGTCATCAACTGGAAATGAGTCTTTCAGAAAACTTTTGGCCATGTCTTCTTTTCAGAGTTGTTTATATTCATACAAGTTGAAACGTTTCAAAGCATTTGTGGTCTGTTTCAGGTCATCTCTGCTGTATTATGTACAGACTTTGACTAGGCCACTCCAAAGCCTTCATTTCATTTGACTTCAGTCTTTACAATTTTTAAATTAAAATGAATAGAATTTGAACTTTTTCTAATCTTCAGTTTGGTCTGATTTTAACGTTTGAAGGTGTGATGCCAGCAGCCCGTATATTCATCCTGTTGGTTGGTGCCAGGAGAGGAACCTTCCACTAACACCACCCCAAGGTGACCAGATTATTATTACCACTAATAATAATAATTAGCTACATTAATGGTGTAAAATATAGATCATAAATGATGAAAGCAGCCACATTTAGTCATCCTTCATGTCTTTTACATGTCTAGTTTTTACAAATTAAGCCTCTTATTTCATTCTTTTCATGTTTAGGCATCATATTCTCATGTTTCTGGCTGTATTTATCAGAGGTTCATATAAATTTTGAAGATACTTTATGCACAACAGTTTGCAAACCAGGCAGGCCAGCAGGCAGTAAATAGTACATATTTACAGCTTAAAAAGTGTTTTCTGCTGCTCCAGATTATCCCGACCCCAGCCAGTTTACCTGGACTCGGTACCTGGAGGAGACCGGTTCTAAGGCTGTGGCTGCCGATGCCTTTAAAGTGGTGAGAATAGAAAAAAAATAGATTAAAAAACAAGAAATGTTATTGATCTGCAGCTCACATAGAACATCTTTGCTATAAGTGTGTTTATGGTCTACAGAGGGCCCCTCACAGCTTCCAGCCTCAGATGAAACTGGAGGCCGTGGACAAGAGAAGTCCTGGTCTGATCAGAGTGGCCACAGTGGAAGAAGTAGAGACTCATCGCATTAAGGTAATAGTCTCTTTGTGTGATTTTAGACCATGTCTGCCTTCAATTGATCATTGACGGAGGCTCAGCTGTGTGCATTTCAAATGTTTCTCTCCAGACTTGGCCGTTGTTTGTTTTTCCTTTCCCAGGTTCATTATGACGGTTGGAGTCATGTGTACGATGAGTGGATGGACTCAGATCACCCAGACATCCACCCAGCAGGCTGGTGTGAAGCAACCGGTCACCCTCTGAAAGTTCCCCCTCGGGACGCTAAAAGTCAGCAGCCGCATGGTAGGACTGGAGACTGTGCTGCTTTGAATCCATCTTAGAAAATGTGTGTTTCTATCATTTGCTGATACCCCAGTCTTCCAAGTACACAACCGTATTCATCCAGATTCCTTCCACTATCCCTCTTTTTTCGCTCTTGAAGGTTATCAGATCATCAACCAAATTTGAGAATTAGGCAAAGTACCCCGATGTTAGGAAGGTTATTTCTTAAATAATGTATTTTATGTTATTTATTAACAGAAACTGATATCCAAACCAATGTGGTTATACCTGCCTTCCTTGATATATTGGAACGTAACTCTGATTAACCATATTTATGTGTTTTCATTTCCCAACCTTGATTACTAGGCTAAAATTTGTCATTCAGATTTGTCAGTTTGGAAAGAGTGACAAAGTTGTTTTTGAGACTGAAGTGAATTACAGAAAGAACGGATATCCACATGTGGAGAAGTTGTGAAACTTTGTTGGAGTAATTGACCAACCACAGATTACTCTAAAAAGAAGAACAAAGACTCACCCAGGAGACAAAAACATCTAAACATCCTCAAAAGCTCTACTGTTCCCTCAGTTAAAGTCAGATTTCATGATCCAACGATAAGAACCAGATAAAATATCCTCCAGGGGAGAGTTTGAATGTGGAAAACACTGCTGACCAAAGAGATAATGCTCCACCTCACAAAACTTTGAGAGCTCTGGAAAAGGTATTTCTTTGATTGATGAATGATTGATGCAAGTAGAACTTCTTGTAAGGTTATGAACTGATGCGTCTGAGGTTGAAGCTGAAGCTGGAGGATGTAATTCAACTGAACCGTGACTTCTGCTCTCTGGCAGAAAACTGAAAATCACATGGCTTCAGTTCCATGTGATTGTGCAGCAGGACGATGATTCAAACCATATAAGCAAGTGCGTCTCTGCAAGGCTCAAAAACAGAAGGTTTTAGAGTGACCCAATAAAGGCTTGGTATGAATCTGATTGAGCTGGAGTGATGGGACCTTTTATTCTTTCCTGCTGCAGCTTAATTTAACAAATCATGCAAGGCAGAGTGGAAAACATTGATGTAAAATAGTGATTGTCATCCCAAATACTCGATGGCAGCGGGTTCTTCCAGTTAGCAGCTTTTGGGGCCAATCACTTTAGAGCCTCTTTGGTTTAGATATCTTTTTCACTTACAAAATGAAACGGTCATCTGAAATCTGTATTTTGGGTTTAACTCAGCCTCTCTTCTTTTGATACTAAACTGATGATGTGAGACATTTAGTTGTACAAAAAGGCCAGAAACTGAACAAATGGGAATCATTCTTTTTACAGCGTTGGCCTACATTCAGGATCCAGGGTAACCCATCTCTGATTTTCTCTGTTCACGTGACAATTTCCCCATTTTATTTTGTAAACATTTAGGTGTGAGAGAGCCTCCTGCTACGGGCCAGAACCCGTATCCGACCACGGTTCCCTGCAAACCCATCAGCCACCCCAGAACCAACAAGTACAGTTTCCACAACAGGTTAGCATGAAGTGAACTTCTGATTTCTTTGCATTAACAAAACAAAACTGGAACACTTTTTGCTAAATATGCTTCACGCTAAAAACACGTTTGTGCACCACTGAAAAGATGTGGCAAAAAGCTTAGAGCAGAGAGGAACATCTCAAATGTAAAGTTGATCAAATCTTAAAAAGTAAACAAAAAAAAAACACTCAAACAAAATTTGGAAAGCTTAAATGGTCAACGGAAATTTATTGTAAAGTTTTATAGGATAATTTGAAACAAAACTTATTCCTCTGCAGAAACTGAACGAAGCAAGAAGCTTTACGAGGTGTCAGCAAAGAAAAGTCATGACTTGATAAATTTGAAATAATCCGTTTGAATCTAAGCAGTTAAACCAAAAAAAATAACAATCTATTTATCCAGATTCAAATCACACTGAATATGAAACCTCACAAATTCTCTAGATGGTTGAGTCTCCTGTACTGCTCTTTGGGGCTCATTTTGAGACTCTGTCTTTGAAACAGGAAGTGTCCGACTCCAGGTTGTGATGGTTCAGGTCATGTGACTGGCCGGTTCACGGCCCATCACTGCATATCAGGCTGCCCGCTGGCGGAGCGCAACCAGGGAAGGCTGAAGGCCGACCTGTCAGACTCTGAATGCAAGAGGAGCATCTTCTTTGGCCAGAGGACTAAGAAAGCTCATTACCGCGGCAGGTAAACACCTACAGCTGCAGATACATACACTTCTAATGGCTGCTAGATTCCTTTAACGTCACACAGACATTTTCCTGTTTTGAAGGATTGGCCGTCCACCCAAATACAGAAAGAACCAGCCGAGGGACTACCAGAGTAAGGTTTCATCTGTTTTTATTTTTATATTTATAGTGTACTGCAGTCTATGTATTTTCATTTATTTACATTTTATTTATTCATTCATTTATTTCTTAAAAGTAAGAAAATAAGGATGTCCTTTAACAGTCTGTCATAATTTCATCATATTGAAATTTGTTATCATTTTTAACAATATCAGTGTTAAATTAAAACACACTACCAAACAATAAAAGCTGAAAAAAATGAGAAATAATTTTTTGATAAAGAGGAAATTAGAACACCCACATTTATACTGAGTCAAAATGCAAATGTGACCTAGGAGGATATAACAGATTTTTAAAACGTTTCTTAATGGAAGAGAAAAAAATGATTTTTCATCATTGATGAAATGTCCTCTCTAGAGATAAACAAATTGCATTTGTTTTTTTTGAAATTCAGACCCCACATTCTTTAGGAGGAATGAAAACTACTGAATCCGTACTATGCTTTAGCCAGTGAGTGTTTTTTGTTGATTTTTCTTATATTTGCCTTTTGTACAGACATGTCCTCAGAGGGGGGGTACCCGTCCCTCTTCATGTCTGCTCTGAGTGGCCAGTCGGACCGGACCCTGTCTCTCTGCTGGGAGCAGCACTGTAAGCTGCTGCCAGGCGTCCAGGGGATCCACGCCAGCCAGGTGTCAACATGGAGCGTTGATGAGGTCAGCGAACGTGACGGCTTTACCTTCCTGTTCATTTATTTCTTCTCATCTCTATTTTGATCTTTATGTCATTTGTCAACCTTTCAGGTCTTCAGGTTCGTGCAGAATTTGATTGGCTGTGAAGAACAGGCTCGTCTCTTTAAAGAAGAGGTATGACCACCATGATGATGATGACAAAGTGCATTAATCAGCTTTTAAAAAACATTATTTGTCTTTTTAATTGTCTTAGCTGTAAAGCAATGACCAAAGCCACTGTGCTTGATAATAAAAGCAACAAAACAATTACAGTAGGATTCAAAAGCTCTCTCGGTTAGACTGCCTTTTAGGAAACATCAATGTCTAATAATTGCACACATAATGAGTTAAAACAATAAACTTCTCTTTAACACAAGAACTGAAGATTCTTTACCTGAGCAGAAGATCAAAAGTTAAACGTTTTCAGATCTTTAATGTTCATTTATGAGAGCAATCCCTGTTGTTTTTTTTAAAAAAAACTAAACTGTCCTTGACTTAACTCTTGTGTCTGTGTGATTCTCCAGATGATTGATGGAGAAGCTTTGCTGCTGCTCACCCAGACTGACATTGTGAAGATCATGAGCATCAAACTAGGGCCTGCCCTCAAGATCTCCAACGCCATCCTCATGTTTAAGACCACAGATGAGGGGCTCAAGTGATATCACCTTCCCTTAACAGAGGAGATGTTGATCATCATGTGCCAAATCCATTCTGTAGCAGGGAAAAAAGAAGAAAAGAAACCCTGAATACGTTTATTTTTCCATTTGTTTGGTGTCTTGTGCCCATCAGAGAGAGGGATGGGAAAGGGGAAAGGTTGGACTGGATCAAAGCTGCGAGGAAGAAAATGCTGTGTTAGAAAAAATGTATAATCTTTACAACTAACAAGAGGAATCCTGAGATGTTTAAAAATCGGTGGAAGAAGTAGTTTTGCTAAATGTCTTTGGTTGTTGCCAAGCAGTCAGACATCTGCAACATAAAGTTATTGCCTCTGGTGTGTTTGAGTAAAACTTCAGCTAAACAAACCATTTGGTTTTGAGCATCAATGGAAAAGGCTAAAGTGCTAAATTAGCAGTACTGTTAAACTAGCACAATAAAAAAAAATCCTAAAAAAAATTTCTGCCTTCAAATGCTCCAAATTCAATGCAACACCAGAGGTCAATAAAAAGGAGATTAGATTTCAAAATAAAATACAACAATGCAGATAAAGCTATTATCATTGAGAGAAAGAAAACTAGAAAAAGAGATGGGAGGAGTGGACGGTCAAAAACATGCGTGGAAGAAATAAAAAAGAGGTTTTGATTGTAGTAAATAAGGCCGGATAGTGAGGCTGTGAGCTTCACATTTTGTGCAATAATAAATTCCTAAAGGGTGTTTTATTTGTTCAGAATCAGATCCCCAACCTTTGCTTTGTAACAGTATAGAGTTGAAAAAGTCAAATAAGCTACTTTAGTCAGTCTGTTGGAGGCTTCATGCACAGAAAAACTGACATATTATTGCTCCTAAAAATCAGAAGTGTTTGATTTTTGTACTTCAAATGTATCCTTGCTGCACAATTTAAATTTGAGATTTCCTTGCTCTGGAGGGGGAGTCAGAAACCAGCACAGGCGTTGAGTTGTTATCTCTACTTGAATTTCAAATGTGG
Organism: Jordanella pulchra; assembly: GCA_034780135.1. Lineage (NCBI taxonomy): Eukaryota > Metazoa > Chordata > Actinopteri > Cyprinodontiformes > Cyprinodontidae > Jordanella > Jordanella pulchra. The sequence goes on along the minus strand of JAUZNJ010034407.1, from coordinate 1,696 downwards.
ATTTATTTTTCCCTAATGAGGGGGAAATAAAATCATAATTTTAGCACAATTGTGAAATCTGGTTGGATCTCACCGTATAATAGTACCATAAGCCGTCACTAGAGAGTGCAAAAATTCACTTTTAGCACTATAAACATTACGTTTGGTATTTTAAGGGGTTTACTTGTGGTTGGCACTCCTTTTCGAGTGTGCATATGTTTACATGTGGTGTCGGAGGTTGGTTAAATCACTGTATGAGGATGTAACTGTGTGAAAAGTTTTATGTTTTAAGGGCTTTTGGAATATTTGCTCCATGTTTGTCTCTCTGGTGGGATTTCTTTGTATATGTCTGTGTGAGCTGAGCGTGTTGGTGTGTGTGTGTGTGTGAATGTAAATGAAGATTATCTTGAGTCACAAATGCCATTCAACACATTCTAAATAATAAACATCCAGACCTTAATTGTTGAACTATTGAGCCGTTTTCTTGTCTTATTTAAGGGTCGAGGAAAATCATTTCCTGTCCTATTGCTGGTTTTGTGTGCAGAATACTATTGACTATAAACTGTGTTTGCTTGTATCATATCCCCCTATTGAGCATATTTTCGTCAACAGTTGGCTGTGGTTGGTGACAACTCCTTCCACGCCCTTTCGATCTCCACTGCTTATCGTTCTGTTCCACAGAGGCAGAATGGGCGTCAGGTGTTGCTGATAAACTGTTGCTATGGCCGCACTTCAGACCACACATTTAAAGCGAGCCTCAGCTGCTTCACACAGGAAGGAGAAATCCAAACAAATGACTCTAAAATGTGCAACTCTAAATCTTGAACTAACTAGATTTTTTTTCTGTTAATTGTTTTCATTTTATTCGTAACTTCCTGATATTCATTTGGTTATTTTAAAGAGTGATTCCTCAGAATATCGTCCCCCCTTTTGCTTAAAAAGCAAGCATCAAAACTTAAAATGATTTTTACCACATTAGGAAAGAAAAGCCAAAAACCTTGTTATTCTACACCAACATCCAAAGCCAGATGTTAAAAGACACAGAGTTGCTGATAAGCTGTATTTTTAGGTCACTTTAACTGTTTTTACCAGTTCAAATATTTTTCCTCTTGGTTTGATTTATGGTATACTGCTTTATACTAGCTTTCTATATCTACTATTTCTATTATGTTATTATTGCCATTCTTGCATCCAGAAATTTAGCACAATGAATAATAAGATGATAACATATGTACATACACTTGAAGCTAATCACATATTTTCCTGCTGTTTGTTATTTTAAACAAACAAAAAAAAAAAACATTTCTAACTTTAGGTCAATAAGTATTACTGAAATAAATTCCATTTATTAACTCTCTAAATAATGAGATGCATATTCTCTGAAATAAAATGTTATTCTTCTTCAAAATCAGGAGTTTGGGTTTAAAAAGATGTAAAAAGCTCAGATAAAGATTAAATGCCTGTTTAAGCTTCCAAAAACCAAGTTTCTTTTGAATGAAATTTCTTGGTATCTTGTACAATGACACCAAAGCTCTTTTTCTTCTTCTACATGTCAAGCTGTAGGTTAAATGGACTCTGAAAGCTACATTCAATTTACATAATACATGGGTTTTCCATTAAAATTAAAACCTACCTAAAATTAAAATCTATCTATCTATCTATCTATCTATCTATCTATCTATCTATCTATCTATCTATCTATCTATCTATCTATCTA
>JAUZNJ010034406.1:0-12723 GCA_034780135.1 Jordanella pulchra | reverse complement strand
CCCCCCCCCCCCCCCCCCCCCCCCCCCCCCCCCCCCCCCCCCCCCCCCCCCCCCCCCCCCCCCCCCCCCCCCAGACCTCCTATGCTGTTATTAGATTTTTTATATTGATGATCAGCCTAGTAAGGGCACTTAGCATTGCTAATTGGAAACTGTAGTCTTTGTGTTATTCATGGTTTTACTTGCAGCTTGCATTTTAAACGATCATTATGATGTTCTCCAAGTTAAAGAAAGTTTAGGCCAAACTCTCCAATCTCCATCATTTCTCAGAATATCCGAAACCAGCATATTCCATTAGATCTTATACCTGCACTTTATTCATGTTGATCCCTCGAATGTTTGATAGTGAAGGCTAGTGACTCCTTGTCAAGACACCAGTGTTCACTGACTTACAGCGGTATTTCAGGATCTTTGTGTCTACGTATTAGTTATCTACACAAATGCCTCTTTTATCTCTGCTATATCCATTGTTTACGCTCTGCGGCTTCCTTCCCTCTACCTTTTTTAACCTTTTTAAGAGTGTTACTGCACCCCCCATTAGCATGGCATCACCACTGCAATATCTATTTTGGCTTCACCATCTTCAAGGGGTTTTTATCTTTACATTCAAACCTGTGAGGATAAACAAATTGGCTTTGCGTGGATTTTTCCCTCTTTAGACAATGCTCTAAAGAGGGGGAAAAAAACCTGATGGGGTTTTTGTTAAGTTTTTGGCGTTAAACGCAGTGTGCGCTTGCACCTCTTCAAAACTTCATGTAGTTTAACATCCTCTCCTCCTGGGTCTGGTACACTGAGCAAGCTTTCACTCTGCAAGCATGGCACGCCAGGGTCCAGATAAAACACTCTGGTCTTTTTCATAGTCCAGGATTGGTTACCACCAATATAATAGGCACCAAAGTCTCTGGCATTGAAAAAAGGGCTCAAAATGTTTGAGTAAAAGCACTGTCAGTTTCTGTATTAAACTAACAGCCCAGGCAAACAGCCACTCTACTGACGTTTTGTTATACTGATAGCTCACAACAAATTTACCCCCATTTGACCCCCAGGAGTTCATCTCGTTTTTAAAAATGTGACACCTCTGATCATAGGACTACTTCAAGGAAGCCTTTACCATTAATCTAAAATCAGCAAATGTATAGTCTGCTTTAACGAAGCTGAATACACCCTTTTGAAAATGCAGCAGAAAGGGATAAAAGTTAAGCTTTACTCATCACAAACGTGAAACCTAACTGATCAGTACAGTTGTCAACATTCCAGGCTTGTCCCCAAAATTTGCATTGTGAATGTTATTGTTAGACAACTTCCTGTGTTTTTGTAACTTAAGTAAAACCTTTCAAAGTCTCAAATACCTTCCATTTTCACATAATCATCCTGATTCAGAGATTTTTACCACCAGCTGAAACTGTGACACCTACAGTATATGAGTCTGTGAGCTGAGCTCGGTTTTTAGAGTTGATAACCCAGAAAAAAACGTCTTCAGTAACACAACCTTATCTTTTTATGGTTTTGTCATGAAATAGGGTAGAACAATTCTTTGGTACTTTTCTATCCTGCCTGTGACATCTTTAGAGCACCTAAACTCTTGTTCCCAGCACCTTGTTAAATGTAAATCATCACTAGGAGGGATAGAATCGCTTGGACCTGTGAAGACAATTCATGCTTGATAGAAATCAAATACATGATTGGTAGATCAAACTGTTGATCAAACCTATCCTTTTATGTAGTCAAAAGCTGAAGGTATTTTGACCACCTAGGAACTCGGAAACAATAACTGAATCAATCAATTAAAGTTTATTTATTTCCCTACTTGATACAATAAGGATAAAAACACATATATAATCATTTTTGATTGACTTTTTAATATAATAATAAAAACAACTGTAAGGCAGGATTAGTAATTATGTATCATAATTCTTTAACACCATTGTATAACTGAGAGGCATTCTTCATAATATTTAGATTTATTTTTAAAGTGGAACACATTTACGTTTGATTTTAATTTATTTTTATTTTTAGGTCTACTAAGAGCCTTCTATAACCAATCCTACCTTGAAATCCCTTCTATAAATATTCTAATTTAACCTGCAATTAGTCCTGTTTTTCTCTCCTCTGTAAACAGTTTAACAGCTGCTTAACTATATGATTAACATGGCAGAAGCCCAGGATCTGTTTGTTTATAATGCAATTATTGAGTAGGACAAGAAACTACTGTTTCATATGACACAAACAGAGTATTCCAGCTTCAAATTTCATGCAGGATGGTGTTGAATGCCTTAACAAAATACAAAATAGTTAGACTATAGTTTTTTTCCACAGAATTCTGAAGTAATTTAACCTGACCCTTCTCGACCTCTTAGATTTTGCTTTAGAGTTCGAACATAATATCCTTTTAAATTAGCCATGTCAGTCAAAGTTCCACAAGATTCAGTGCAGAAAGCAACATCTTATTAGTTTATGTGCTCTTGGCATTCTTAAATTTGACCAAAAAGAGTGTGAATACAGAAAAAGGTCAGAGTAGTTAGTTGTATATGGATTATTCATCCTGTCCTGAGTATTTTTCTGCTTGTGCTTGAGGTGAGTTGATCAGTTAACACTTTAGTTTTCATGGTTGAATTCCAACCCTTGACCTGACCTCTGTTGGCATTGTTAGAAGCAAGAAACATGTTAAGCATAAGAACCGCAGGGTATTATACAGTCAAATAACACAAAATAAGATCAGCCATAGCGCGGCAGCTCTTTCCCCAAATTCAGATGAAGTGAGACAGGAGTGCGAGCCAAGATCCAAGGGGGAAATGTGGCTCTTGTCCTACAACCATGTTTGTAGTTCTGGTTTATGCATAAGACGCATCCTGTCAATTCATTATGCAGACCGGAATGAAGCGGGGCACATTCAAACAAATAGACACTCAATACCAAATACGCTAACACATGCACAAACACCAAGATCCAGAGATCCACACACACACAAATGCATTCAATATGCAGACACATGTAAGGAGAAGAGAGGAAGACTGTTAATTAACTAGAGCTCGTTAATTCTCTTTGAACCGACAGCGCGGAGGTTTACACACTAATTACCTTGATGACTGAGCCAACCTGTGCATGCACACGCATATGCTGGTCTTCACACTACAAACACACGCGCTCTCATAGGCTGACATAACACGTCTTGCAGGCTTTTAGACTTTCACACTCATACACAGCCATAAAACACAAACATAAAGGTGTGAAGTCTCGCTCATACACACAAGCATATGTGTACACTCATGTGTTCCGCAGAAAAAAAAAACTCTTGCCCTGAAATAAACTATTTTTCTCCTTTTCATTTTGCTTCAACGTAGAATTCAGCTGCTTCAATTTATTCTTAGATGAGATCCATTAGTGCGACTTTGTGATTTACGCTGATCTATCGGACTTAGCCTTTGATTAACTTCCATAGCGGAATGGTGCACCTTAGTGTTTGCGCAATACTTGCACACACACAGTCATTAGCACACATTCACCACGTCAGAGGACTGAGGCACTCATGTCAAAACTGAACTGTAATTGCCCGTGTCAAATTAAGAGGAAGTATTTTTATGTCTTCCGTCAAATTCAATTAATATCCCATCAGGGATAAATTTATAACCCACACTGGACCTCAGCCAGTTTATACATGTGTCGGTGTGTGTTTATGTGTGTCTGTGTATTATCTCACAATAAGGATATATTGCATCTGAGCTTTGGCAGCTAAATGGAGTCTTTAGTTTCCAGCCTTTAATGCAAGTTTTCAGCCAAAAAAAGGAAATACACAACAAAAGAAATCTTCTTTGTTGAGTAGAGTTGCACCAGTCCAAAATTGTTTTGGCAAATTTCCAACATTCAGTGTAAGACTTTGCAAAAGCTCTGCTCAATGCTACTTGAAGTCTATATCAGAGTTTCTTTAAGGACTATGATAAAGATCAGCATTAGATACAAAAAACACAAAAGTATTAAAGAATGTACATTTTAAGCTACGTTTAGGTTCTTACAAAGCGTAGTTGTTGTTGCAAAAACATAGTATTGTTGCCTCTTCCTGAGATTGAGGACACCACTTTAACTCTTAAATGCAATGAAGGAATAAGACAGACTACCGGCTTTCCTCTAATCAGCGTTCCTGTTGTCTTGTTCTTTCTCACTCTCTTGCATCACAGACATACATATTAAAACATGCAAAAAGCATAAGCTCTTAAATAGCTTTTTAATTGGCTGGAGTTTTCGCTTAATTTCAAATGCCTCACCCCAGAAACAGCCAACCTTTCTGCTCCCTAGAAACTTCCACAACATAAAGTTTTGATTAGGCACAGCTTAATTGTCCATTGTATGTTTACTGATGGACAAAAGGAGTGCATTTAATTAAATAAGACAAGCTGAAATAATGAAATTATTAAAGATATTATCTGAAAAGACAGATCTAAAGAGACCCTATAAAACAGCTTACCCAAAGAACATGTGGTATTTTTAGAAGCAAATTTGTGTCAAAAAGAGAAGCAGCGGTCAGAAAGACTAGGGCAGACGGTTTGCAGTGGACAGCTGCTCAAATTAAATTCAACTAAATCTAGCCAAAATATGGTATTTGGCAAAAGAAGAAAAGAAGTCTGTCAATGAGTTTAAGGCTTTGAGACTGGAAAGAGAGTGTAAGAAAAAAAGAGTGGAAAAGATGTTTGGGATGGTAAGGAGTTATGGGTCAATAAACCCTGCTGTGGGGGAAGCAGAGTGGGACCCATAACGAGGTCAAGGACTTATCATCGATCGGCACATCATAAAGCTGACTGGCAAGGAGAGAAAAGGTTGGAGGAAGAGGTGGAGGAAGTGAGGAACAGGAATATGCCAGCATTGAAAAATAGTTGCCTGCCATTGGTTCAGCTTTGGGAAAGCTGGATATAGAGAGAAGATTTGAAAATGAAATTATTCTTATGAAGGAAGGAGAGGGGCCATCTATGGCTGTTGCAGAGAAAATTAAAGTTGATGGATTCATGCCAAAAAAAAATGAATTCTGTAACAGAACACTCACTTAGAGCAAGCACACCCTGACTGCTAATAACAGTACGAGCCCTCGTTATGCACAGGTTATTTCCTGGTTCTATGCCTGAGACTTTTATTATGCAGTGAGAAAGGATGTGGTTCTTTAGTTGCCCTATTTTGTTGACAGAGTCTGCAAATAAAAACATCTTGTCAAAAGATACTTAGTTACAAATACAATGAAGACGATTCCAAACTCTTCCAATGTTTTTGCATTTTAAAGAAAAACATCTTTCCCTTGTATGATTTTCCATTTATGTCTTCTATATGTATCACTAACCATCATGAGTTTAACTTTTAAACCATTTTGCATTTTTAGCTAACATCTCACAAATTGTTGCCACAGTCTTGCTGTGATGCTAATTGGTAAATTCCCAAGTGTAAGCACGTTAATAAGCTAAATTTACTCACAGAACACTGGCAAGCTTTCCACATAGTTTGTGGCTGTGACCATGTTAGCAGCTCCTTGAAAGAAATAGATCCCTAGGGTTACAAAAACAGCTATTATCCATTTGTATTGCTCAACATTAATGTTTGTGGACTTTTCCTTATAAAAAAAAATCCATCATTTTTTACACAGTAAAAAGTAACCTTCCATTTGTAGATAATTTAGGCAGTCGAATTACACATGTCCTTGCTCTTTTGTTCATACAGCCAGATTGAATTGGTGTTCAAGTTTTGCGAAATGTGCAAGGTGAAATTGCTAACCTAGCAATGAATTTCCATTTAGTATGGAGTATTTTCTTCTGCATTCAGCTGCTTAGATGAAATCTCTCATTTTTTGAATTACCTTTACAAGAGTGCCCATAGCTGTAGATAACAGGACCCTGAAAGGTGCTTTAAAAAACTTGTTTAACAGCACGTGACCACTAAAAAAAAAACATTCTTATTCTTTGATTAGAAACCTTAATCTTGTTTAAAGGTATAAATATAGAAAGAGTAATGCTTTTTCATTCACTGTAAGGAATGGGTTTGTCATTGCCTTTTCAGTGAAAAAATAGTGAAAGAATTTGTCTTGACATTTTTTGTGTAAGAAATCCAATTCCTGATAAGATCACATTTACTTTTACTGTGAGTCACACTCTTAACTGCATTTTTTCTGTTTATTTGCATGTGTGTCTCTTCTGAAAAAGTAGTTGTACTATTTAATCTAAGCTGATGCTTAGAAAATTAATATTTTCTTCATTGAAAGTTAAGATGGAGCCACTCATATTCAGAGAAAAATAAGTGCAGTGTTAATCCCCTTCTTAATTCTTAATTAATTTCACTGTGTTCCTTTCTCTCTTTGACTAGCATTTGTAGTGTGAACATTTCAAATGTTTAATTTTCTCTATGCTTGGTAGAAGAAAAAAAAATGACTTGGTTCGGGCTTTTATAACAGTCGTCCATCAGCTTCCCGGCAGATTATCCAGAGGTGACATTCAACACTGAAGTTATTCCACCCTAATCTTTTTTCCTCTCTGTTGCTTTCACTTCCTCGCTATACACTACATGTTTCAAAGCAGATCTAGATTTAAAAGCTTGTAACTTCGTAAGCAGATAAGTGAGTCTGAGAGATGTAGAGCGATCCCTTCAGGCCAGACCAAGTCATTTAGCTCTCTGATATTTCCTCTGTATGAACATACAGTCTTATTTTCCATCCAAACTCAAATACGCTCTGCTGACAAGACTGGGTTTGATTTGTGTTTTAAATGTAACAGAAGTCATGCTGCCCAGTTGGTGTAAATTATATAGTAGGAAAATGTAATAAAACCACCTCCACTGACGATTGACTTGTTTGTAGATGTAATTTGAGATTTTAGTAATATTCTGATGGACTTCAGAGTAAAAAAATTCGGCATAGAGCATCAACTCAAACTAAATCTTAAACATAATTAAAACACACATTATTTTATTTATGTTTTAGTAAATAATTTAAACACAAAAAATTCACTGTAGTACTATAGAATATTGTATAATCTCAGGAATAATTCTCTTACCTTAAATTGTGGTACAACTTTTAAACTACAGGATAAACCTGGAATACCTGCAGAAATCTAACTCATAAATGTCTACAGGTTCCCCTTATATATCTGCGGGGGTTTCTGCATTCACTTTTGGACTTAAGTTTTATGAACAACTATACTGCTTAATCAGAGTAAACGTCACTTAGACCTGTAAATTGCTGTATGAGGAGAGCTTAGCTCTGATATAAACAACTTAAGACATGTATATGTTAACTGTGAAAGAAAATAAACTGTGAACATGCTGGTTTTCTCTGGGTTCTCTATAGGTTCCAACTTCTTTTCTGAATACATAAGTAATACAAATAATAGGGAAAGCAAATGTTTTAACAACTTGTAAATAGTTGGCAACATTTGTACAGACAAACTAAGAATAATTTTAGTGACTTCAAATATACCAATCTCTTCTTTTTGTGTGACTATTGTTTTGGACTATTGGAGGAACCCAGGGTACTTGGAGAAAAGCTTTGCATGTCAGAAGCTTACATGTTCTTTCTTGTAGTACATAGAGTGTGGTTCAACACCATGTACTCCAGGGTTCTGGGAAATGTTTAAACAAATCATGAAATATTATTAAAACATAGTAAAGAAAGTGTTACACAGATTTGTCAATTGTCTAAACGGCACAGACAGGTTGACATTTTTTTAAATGCATGATTTCATAACTATGAGACCCCAGAAAACCATCAACCCCAGAGAAAACAAATGAAGTTTGCATGTTCCCTTTATTGTTTTTTTAATGAATTCTCCAGGTTTTATTTATTTATTATTATTATTATTAATAATAATGAGGGTAACCAAACCCGTCTGAAAAAAGACAGCAAAAACACAAATATATGTCATGCCGGCATTTTAGATATTTTCTTAGTACTCTTGGTACTTTTTGGTTTTTGGGTTGTTGTTTTTTTTTTTTTGTTTAACCCAATCACACCAAACCAGAGCACATATAAGAAGTTTAAAAATGTATGGTTCAAACAAGCAGATATCATACATGTTTATTTTTTTGTTTTTTTATGGTTACTTTCAGAATCAAAAAATATATGCTAAATTACATTTCGTTGCAGATCGACTGACTTTGTGGTTGTTTGTCTTTTCTGTCTCTTTTCTCTCCCTTCTGTGATCTGGTGAACCATTCAGGGTGAACTGTGCGTCTCATCCAATGACTTCCCACATAGATTCCCTGCCCCCTAAGCTTTTACAGAAAACAAATAGATGGGTTTATGAACTTATTTCAGAAACACCAATTGTTTTTTTTAATAACACCAGCACATTGTGTAACAATATCTGACCAGAGAGAACATGAATAACAAATAAACACTTATCACTTGCTATTCTTCACATAATTTATAAGAGCACAAACTGTTTTTTAAGAGTGGATATTATCCAGCTGTCACGATTAGGCACCAATCCAGATGAGATGTAAGAATCTTCCGGCCAAGCCAGTGGTTTGTAAACACCAGACATGTCCAGCAGCATTAATCTAAACTGGGATTAAAAGGCATCAGAAAACTTTGAAAGACCTATGTGATTGGTTGATGACTATTACCCTGCATTGTAGCTGCTAAACCCATAATCAAGGAGAACATGATCAGATAATCTCAATATGTCTTTGCAGACCCAACCCAACAGCCTAATCCTCAGATTTAGAATCTCAGATTAGGAATCCTAGATGATTAATCCCATATTGTGTTTGTACGTTGCCTGCAGGGGACCCTTCGCCGTGTGACCTTCTCGGTCGTGAGCCAACCTCAGGATGGTGGTTGCTATGACAGTGGCCTAGAAGACTCGGAGACACCAAGCAGCAAGAGTTCGTCCGGGCCGCGGCTTGGAGCCCTTCCTCTTCCTGAGGAGGGTTACGAGCGCACGACCCCAGAGGGCAGCGTGGGGGAGGAGGACCACGTAGAGAATGGTAACTACCATGCCCAACATTATTAAACATTAAGCCAAAAAAAATTAATTGAGCTTAAGATTCTGCCAAACACATTCACTGAAATATTTCCCTTCTCAAGGCTATGTACTTTATGCTGTGAAAGGCTTAGAGATGTTTTGATTACACACTCTCTTTCTATCACACACACACAGAAACAACCCAGAGAAAGACTTTCATTGGAACCTTGACTTGCTGTCAAGGTCTCGGGAGTCTTTCTTCTTCCGCTTTTGATGGAAATGTGTTTTACACTATAAAGCAGTTGTCCTTTGTCTGTCTGTATTCACTGCGCATCAGGATTTCTGTATGAGCAAGGCCTCTGCGTATTATGTGAGGAGATTTTTAGTAAAGCTAATGTGTGGCAGAGTCTTGTGCCAGTATCTCATCCATGGCCTTAAGACTCCCTGTCAATGACCAAAAATTCCCTTTGTTCCTTTTTCCACTCTGTGGTAACAGAGCTACAGCTGTGGCAAACCAGCAAGGTCATCATGCCCATGGTCGCTGTCTAATTGTTGTCAATAACCTTCCTCCTAAATCATGTTTTTTGTGTTCTTCATGTTGTTCCCTTTTTTTTTTGTTGTTGTTTTTGTTTTTTACCAAAGCCTTAAATTGTTTAGTAGTTGGCTTAATATATATTTTTTTATTTAGAGTGACTGTAACTTTTTAACAATTTGTTGCCTACATCCACAAACTTTAATGTGTTTCAAGATTCTGTGAATATATGCAAAGAAACTAAAACAACATATAGCAGTTTTTTTTCTGCAAAACAAAAGAAATCTAAAAGGGTTCCATCCATTTGTACTAAGTACACCAAAATAACTGAGCCACCTTTCCCTGCTATTTCAGTTGCATGTCTTTTAGGGCAGCGATTCCCAACCCTGCTCCTCATGATCCACTGTCCTGCATGTTAAAGATGTTTCCCTGCTTCCATGCACCTGACTTATATAACTGGGTGATGAAAAGCCCTCTGTAGTTTTTGATGGCTGCTGAGGAGGTACTGCAATCATTCAATGAAGGTGTACTGGAGCAGAAACACATGTGAAACATGTAATACAGGACATCTTGAAATCTTGGCAGAAAATCATAGGTGTAGACTTTTGCTAGTCCAGCTGAACCCTTGAATGTGTTTTGGTATAAGCTGTCTGTTTAGAATCACTGTCCTGCTAAAAGGCCAATTCTCAAGTCTTTTGAAGCTTCCTATTTGATTTTTTTCAGGACTGTTATGTATTGGTGTCTTTGTGCCTGATAAAAAGAGTCCACCAGCATGATCATGCAGACGTCTAGGATTGAGTGTTCAGGCTGATGTGCGTTGTTTCCATCACACTTTATACTGTAGGCTTTGGTTTTATTACACTTTCTGCCCACTTGATGGCCTCTGTTCTATTCTAAACAGGAAAGCCTTTTCTTGTAATAATGGATTATTATTTCCTAAAGGACAGATTTTTAAATAGGTCCCTAGTCCTAATCCCTGGTCATGTCTGCCAATTCTCAGAGCTTCCATGGGCCCCTTGGTTGATTCTCTGATACATGCTCTCCTTCATCTAGCCTTTCAGTTTTGGTGACCAATTCACTTTTTAAAACAGTAAAAGTAATTGAAGTCGGTGACTAAAAGCCTAATGTTTAAATATGAAGTTTAAAGGGTATTGATTGTGTTACAAAACAGTGTTTCTGCTTGTTGGGATTCTTAATTATATGATATTTAGGTGACTTGATGAAACGATATCAATATTAACTTTGAGAAAACTTGTATTTAATGCTGTTCTTGCATTATCAGTAAAGAACAGATCCTTGGTAAAACCAAACATATTTTAGAAACATAAAAAAGTCACACATCCTTAAAGCTGCCACAAAAAACAAGAAATTAATAGTATTTGAATTTAAATCTTTAATGATAACAGTATTAGACATTTTCATTCAGTCTATATAAAATGGGCAGCTTGTCTTTTAGCATAAGATGACCCAGATAACCAGCACTTGTTTTAAAATACACTGATACCTGAGAAGAAAGAAGTGTTGGTAAGTTCTTGCCACTTGACCCCTTTTGAACAGCAACCTTTAACCTGGTGTGTTTTACTCAATCAAGTGGAACATGATAATTAAGTACCAGTTTGCTGTAAGAACACAAGCGATTGCGCTATTGCATTACGTAATGATAAATATATAGGAGTGCTCCAAATATAGGTGCAGCTGAATCTACACAGTAAAAGTTGCAATCACTGCAGTCTCTCAGCACCTCGATAGCAGATAGAGGATAAGAGTAAAAGAAAGAGAGGAGATCTTTTGTTACTTACATAATGATGATTAATCCAAATATAACTGTACATGTATTGAAATATACCTAAACTTGTATAATTAGCAAGCTCATTTCCACTCCAGAAATGTTATTAAACTATATATTCATGTCTTAATTTAAATTATTTCTATAATATTTTTGTAAACATCATCCGCAAGGTTTAGGGGTTTGGTCATACAGTAGGTAAGAGAAAAAACTGGCAGTCTCAACTTTAATTGATCCCATACTCTATAAGCTCACAGTCAGGCTTCTCCATACCAAACCTTATACACATGGAGTCATTGGAACATCCAAATTCATTGATTTTCTGGTGTGATGCAATACTTTTGTTGCTTTCTTTGTTGAATGATCGTAAAAGTAATTCTGTCACTCCTGATCAATCAAAGCAAAATAGTCCTTCAGGAAAGATTTCAGGCACTAAAGTATTACCACTACTAAAGTAGTTTTTTCATGGAACTAAAAAATGAAGCTGCAGCAAATGTATTAATTTACATGAACATGGGATAAGCAATACGACAAAATTATAACCACACCCCTAAACCTTATGGATGCTGTTTGCAGTATAGTTAAAGTTGCTTTTGCTGAGAACCAGGATCCATCAACAAAAAATAATAGACACTATGGATTAAGAATATGATGTTATCAAAGTTTAGGCATTCGTAATGGAAAATACAAATACTTTTGCCATTAAAGTGTAGTTATTTGTTGGAGATATACAGGTGGTTTCTGTATAAATAGTGACAAAAATTGTTCAACTTTTTCCACCATCAGTTTGACATAAATCCTCTGCTATTCATGTAAAACAAGCACGTTAACTATGAGAAAAGTAATACTTTGATGAAGCACATTTGATGCAAAATCAGCATTTTTTGTTTGTTTTGTAGAAGTCTGGAAGCATTACTCATCCTAACTTGACAATATTTTTGATAATTCGACCTTGCAAACATTCTCCAAATCAGAGAGATTATCCAAACACTTATTGTTATCTATTGTCCTCTTAAGGTGACTTTGTGGTTTTCTTCTCATATTTTCAAGTCATTCTTTTGTTGATTTAGATGTTTGCTTAGACTTGGTGCAGTGAAAGAAAAATAAAATCCCTTTTCATCTTCAGGTTTCTGGCACATTGGAAGGTTTTAGAGTCAAACCTGTCTCATATTTGGAACTGCTCATATTTTTTTCGTACCTTAATAAAAAGCTCAGTTCCACTAAAAGTGGGCGGAGGTCATTTTGGTGCCCCCACCATGTTTCACAGTGATTATGGTGGGGTGTTTTTTATGATACAAGCAATGTGTTTTCCACCAAAAATACCTCTTAAACAATAGGGGAAAGGTTTACATTTATTCACACTTTGTCAAAATACTGTATTTGTTCTCCAACAGATCATATCTCAATGCACGTCACCTCAATAACATCACCTTACTGTATGTAAGACACTTTAAATCTCTATTCTTTATATATATATA
>JAUZNJ010034405.1:0-12723 GCA_034780135.1 Jordanella pulchra | reverse complement strand
AACAGAAAAGGGATATTTTAGCTTTCCATCAGGGCAAAGTTAGAGGGCATTTTTAGTTGAGAACACACCCAATAACCCTGGGGGGGTAACCAGTGGAGCAATATTTTCTTCCCAGTCATGTGAAATGCTTAAAAAAAAACAATCCAGAGAGCCCTCCTGTTTTGGCCTCTAAAGTGATTTCCAATATAGGAAAGTTTTCTATAAAGTTTACAGAATGAACTGAGTTTTTGGAACAAGGTCTTCTGAGAGGCAACAAAAAGTACCAACTGAACCTGTAAATAATTTGTTCAAAAGTCAAAGGATGAGTCAAAATTTTTATTTTTGTACCAGTGAACAAAACACAAAGATACAAAATACAAAGCCTACAAAACAGTCAGTTATATTGGCAGGAAAAGAACAGGTACTAAACACAAGGCAATTATTGCTAAAATAATGAAAACTAACAATGTAGTCTTTCTTATAAATAATATCTGGTTCAACACGTTTCCACAGAAAAGGAGCAGATATTTTATTTTCCTGCAATAACAAGACTTATAGAGTTGATTTCTTGCCAGCAAAAATCACCCAGGTGCACCTTTAACGTTAGTGACGATCACAGAGTAACGCAGTCGCATTTGTCCACTAACTCCATCTTACTTCAGAGTTTCCGGCTCTAAAAGCACTGATGGTTCTTCAGCTGCTCCACATCAAAGAAGCTCCTCCCACAGTTGGAGCACTGCAGTGTTGCCTTCTCGCTGTTGTGTATCAGCTGGTGTCTTTTTAAATACTCCACGCGGCTGAAGCGTTTCCCGCAGGCCTCGCATCCGTACGGACGTTCCCCCGTGTGGATCCGCTGGTGCCGCTCCAGGTTGCCTAGGCGACTGAAGCAGCGGCCACACTGCGGGCAGCGGTGCGGCCTCTCGCCCGTGTGCACCAGGTGATGGCGTTCCAGGGAGCGCGAATGCGTGAAACGCTTTCCGCAGATCTCACAGCAGTGCGGCCGCTCGGCGGCGCAGGCGCACTCATGGTTCTTGAGGGCCCAGGCATGACTGAAGGTGTTTCCACAATGAGCACAGGGGAAGAGGCCCCCCTCTGCTCCGCTGCCCTGTAGATGGGCGACACCCAGTGGACATGGGTGCTCGTCTAGCTCCGCCTCCGAGGTGAAGCCTCCTCCACAATGCGGACAGAAGTGGAGCAGATCTCCTCCGCCTTCTTCTTCTCCGCTCTCCTCAACGCTTCCAGGAGCAGACAGATGGGGGAGCTGCTCCGACTCTCCCTGCTCTACAGCGCCCTCTACAGGCTTCACAACAGCACAGTCTCCCTCTCTCAGCTTCTTCGACCAGCCTAGCTTTAGCTCCACTCCATCCACGCCTTCAGCCCTCGCATTTTTCACAGCAGCTTGAACTACACAGTTCTCCCTCTGCAGAGCAGGAGGCTGAGGATCCAGTTCTTCTTCCTGCTCCAGTCCATCCAGTCCGATGTACTTTGGAGCCACACTTGTCTCGTTCCCTTGCGCCGCCTCTGCGTCACGCCGTGTTGCCCTGGAGGCCTGCTCGCGGCCTCTCTCAGCTCTCAGTGCAGATTCCAGACCTCGGAGCTCATCCATCGTCATGCCTCCAGCTGATGGTTCAGGGCGGTTCAGAGCCCAGTCCTCCTCTGCTTTCTGATGAAGAGTTGGTGGGCGATCTGCGAGGTCTGCAGGGGAGACGCAGAGGATGGAGAGAGTTTGTGAGGGAAATATTTCCACTTTCTGTGAAACTGCTCGTCTCTGAAGTCTTTCTAAGTTGCCCTCCTCAGTCTGACACCATTACCTTCACTCTGGGGTTTTGAGACAGCATGGAGGTTCTGGCTGGCTGGATTCATCTTCAAAGCGTCCTTTATGAGCCTCAGAGAAGCAGGCTGATAGCCTTCAGTCTGAGAAAACTACACAAAAGCACAGAGAGTTAGAAAGGAAACCACAGAGTTGTCGAAGGAGATGGGATTTGGTTTAAAATCAGAGGTGGTTTCTCTAGGTTTTCGAATGAGTAAAAATGATCTCGGCGGAAGAAAAATAAAGTTTTTTTATACTTTAGTTTATCAAACATCTTCAATATACAGCTAACTTTTTCCTACGAGCAAATGTAGAATTTTCCAATCTTTCTGACTTTAAGTTTTAGGCTTGGTTGGGTTCACACAGTCAAGTGATAAAAGTTTAATATTTCTATATTTTCTACAAGAAAAAAGAAAAGAAACTAAAATCAGACGTGGCAGCACATGTAAAACTAAAAGAACTGGTGCACTAACTTCAGAGGACTGGAATCAAATAGAAAGCACATCATACAGCCATTTCTTAAGATTAAAATATACAGCTGTTGATGTGAGGAAATGTCTCAGGCTATGTTGGTGCAGGTAAACTCGTCTTAGGCTAAAATAAAACTTCATAGTAAAAATGACAGCCAGTGCAAATTTGATGAGCACACATTTTATTTTCATAACATCAAAACTGGTGTGGTTAGCAAATTGCCCGTAAAGAATGTCTGGATGGCAAACGGCATAAATTAAACACTTGCTGTTATTGTTGTCTGTTGTGATGCACGGTGGTGGCCGAGTCATAATTTGGCCTGTTTTTGACACACACAACCAAACACAAATCTTGTCTCACCATCTTTGCGGGGCCTTTCCATTGACTTCCATTAATTTCTACAGCCTAACCGTGACCCTAACCAGTACGTCTGTTTTTGAAACTGGGGTCCTACACGTGACCTTTGACCCAAAAAACATAATTCCCTATGTGGGGTCAAGGCGTTGGGCCCCACAAGGAGTAGCTGGTCCCCACAATGTAACATTTCCACTACAATGCTCTACATTGTATTAAAAACAAGCACAAACACACACACACCCACAAGACTTATTTTTTAAAAGTAAATATCTGAAAAAAGTCGTTTGGATTCAGTCCACTAAGGTTAATGTTCGGAGAAGCCGAGTTCGGGATTTGTTTCTCCCAGCTTGGTACAACCTAAAGCTAGAAAAGTTTGCTTCATTTTCTTTGCAAATTAGCTCAAGCCCATTCAGTCTGAATGAAGAGTAAATCTGAATATTCATTTTCTGTGTAAAACACACTTTTAATTAGATCAGCTCTTATTTGGACCTGGACTATTTAAACACATAAATGTTTCTGTCTTGATGATTTGGATTATTGTCCTGTTAAAAGAGATGTACTGTCTCTCCAGTTATAAGTCTTTTTTGAAGCTACCAACAGGTTTCCTTATTTATCTAATAGTTATCTCCATCTTTTTTCTCTGCACTGTTAGATTTGGCTGAGATACGGTATAAATTTGCCACTTGGTTGTCTGGCTGCATAGTTAAAAGCTTCTCATCTCTCCCAGGATTTATTTGAAAAAAAAAAAAAAAAAGATTGTAGTACTTGAGAGTTGAAGATTTCCACTCAGGGGGAACTCTTGAAGCTTAAAAAACTAATCAACAGCGCTCTCTCTGTCGTCAGCATCTCTGCTGTGAATGTTTTTTTGAGGGGAGCTGGGAAATAAATTCAGGAGAAACTCATCACATCTCCTCATTAACTCTCTGTCAACATTTCGAGATGAAGCTGCTGAGCAACACCGGGATGCTGCGCCACTTTTCTCCTCCTACTCCTCCTCCGAGAAAGCCTGTCTCTCTTACCTCCTCTTTGATGTTGGCATTCTCCTCCCCCTCGCCGCTGAGGCTGCCCTCCCCGTCCTCGTCCTCCACCATCTCTCCCTCATCCTCCTCTTCCCTGGGGAACTGGACAAGGTACGCCTCCCTGGCCTCCTTCCCCCCTCTTTCTCCTGCTGCTGTTACTATGCCTAAAGCTCCAGTTCCTCCTGCTCCTGCTCCTCCTCCCCCGCTGCCTCCCCCTTCCTCCCACACACCTCCAGGCCATCCTTTGCCATGAGATGCTGCTGGGACCTTCTTCAGCTTTCCTCCTGCAGAGAGGGGAGGGTGGCGAAGGAAGGACAGAAAGGAGGCGTGGAGACAGAGGGCACAGGGAGACAGAAGATGAAATATGAGGGGGAGAGAGATGAGTGGGAGGAGATGATTAGAAGGATGAAGAAGAGAATATGGGAGAGAGGAAGATGGGGAAATGAGTGGAACAGAGGTTGGGGTGAAGGAGAGAAGACATCAAGCAGGGGGAGGAGTATGCATGACGAACAAGTGAGGAGAGGGGGGATAGAGCGAGAGAGGATGTGAGAGAAATGACAGAGGAGAGGAAGAAGAGTTGTTGAGAAGGAGGAGATGCAGGACGGCATGTTGAAGGAGAGCATGAAGAAGTAGACAAAACACAGGGAGAGAAGTTGAGTGTGTAATTATGGAGGGCGATGGAGAGAGAAGCAGGAGAGGAGAGGAGGCGGGGGAGTGTGTTTTTTGTGTGAGAGTGTGTGCAACGTGATCGAACAGAGAGACAGAGCAGGAGGAGGAGGAGGAGAGCGGAAGGAGGCGCAGTAAGGGGAGGAGGGAGCCAGAAGGAGAGGAGCAAGGCAGGAAGGGAGGGAGCGGCAGCAAAGAGGAGTGGGAGGGACAGAATGTGGTGGAAAGAGAGGAGAGGGGGAGGTGAAAGATGGAGGGAGAGATCATGAGGAGGAGGCGGAGGAGGAAGGGAGGAGGGAAGGAGAGAGAGATCAGCTCTTGCCAGATGGTTTCCAACAAAACAAGTGTGTCAGTCTCTGCACAGCCAGATTAAAGCCTTGCTCAATGAAAACACATAAACTGACTGGAACTGATAGAAATACAAGTGTTTAGTCTTCAACCCCTCTTTATAGGGCTAGAGAAATACTTACGGACGATGTCAACTTTCCGTTTCTGCCGTCCTCCAGGCTCCTCGGCCGCTGCCAGCCCGGCGTTGCGGCGGTTGGCCGCCCAGCCCACGCCGTACTTCCGCTCGGTCCTCAGCTTGCTCTCGGTGAGCTTGAGCCGCAGCTTGAGAGCCTCGTTCTCCTTCCTGTTGAGGGAAAGCTCCACCAGGTAGTCGCTGACGGCCTCCTGGAAGAGCTTGCTGATCTCACACACCGAGGCGCGGATCAGGCTGTCCATAACGGCCGTTAGATGCGTCTCAAAGGCGCTCACCGACTCCTCCATCATGTTGACCTGGAGAGCTGTGATTCTGAACACAACACAAACATAAAATCATTGAAAAAACAGGGCCCTGCAAGTTGATCTTATTGAATCTATAAAAAAAGAAATCGTTAACGTCGCAAACATACGTTACTTTGCGCTTAAATATATTAATCAACCGTTAAATCTCAGGTTACCACACCTGAAACAACTTAACCAAACCATAAACTTTATATTTATTAGCCCCAGTAAGCGTAACCATAGTGATATATCAGATATTTAAAAGCCAATCGACAAATCTTCCGTATTTTCATATGTTGGTAAACTCCAAAACCTGCAACAATGTTTAAGTGGAAAGCAGCAGGGTCTCCAGTGCTAGCAGCCAGGCTAATTTAGCTTTGTATACGCACCTTCTGTAGATGATAACTCCACGTATTAACTTTTCAGATGTAAACTAATAAAACGCACGGTTTGGTTGTATAAATCACAGACGGTCTTAGCGAGAAATAAGCTCAGGGAAGTGGCGTTAAAAGGGAAGCGCAGCCCAACTTCAGCGCCCTCCGTCTCCCTTTCCCCTGCTGCCTTCTACTGTTTTCCTCCTCCTCGCCTCCTTCAGCACTGCTTATGATGCATGCCCACTACCGTAATAACTCTACTACGACGTTCAGCTGCAACTTTAGAAAAGCGCGCAATCTCATTGAAATCCTTTTAAAAGCCAGAATACAAACCATACAAGTCAGTCAGGCTTGTTTTAAAAAGTTCTTCAGACAAAAAAAGTTCATTTTTATTTCAAAATCATAGTTTTTATCTGGTAGGCCTAATGTCATATTTGGGGGTCAAGCTTATCTAAGTAGTAAATGTTGTCACTGGAGGTACTGGGTTTATAAGTTTTGTGTTTAAAAGAGAATTGGTTTAAAATAGTTCTTCTTTTGCCTGAATTTCCTATTTTACTTTTACATTATTTATCTGTTTCATTTATTGAATTACTGACTTTAAATTACAGGAATTAGCAAAAAACTGCAAATAACATTTTGGTCTATCTCATCAAATATTTTAGATAGTAAATTAGCTGTTATGAGTTAGTCATTACTGAGCAGCCTTTATACCGAATACTTTTGAGTAATTTCCTTGACGGCTACTTCTCACTCTTTCTGGAGTTTAAATATGGTGATGTACTTTAATTCTACTCTTATAATTATGAGGCACTCTACCCATTTCTGGAAAGCTATTTACTTTAAAATCAGACACACTGATGCAATTTTTATATTATTTGTCCCAAATACTAAATGACGAGATTTTGTATCAAATAAAAACAAAACAAACTATTCAAAACTTTTTCTGGTGGATCTGGGAATATATTTCTTAATTCAAAAGAATGGGAGTAACATTCTCACCTCAGATTAGGATTATCTACTTCCATTATTTTTAGAGAATTGATCTGAATCATGCTTCATCTTTATGTACCATAAAACTAACAAATATACCACATGTAATTTCTATAATTAGCTTAAATTGATCAAATAAATTTGTTTTGTGTGGTTGTACTTGCATTAGCATATATTGCCTAAACAAAAAAAAAAAATAAAGAAAAACGTGATCTTCTCGATCTCGTTTAAAAAAGAATAAAAGAAAAGCAAACAAACAACTAAAAAAACAGCCCCACTGAGGACAAATAGTTAATTTTTTAAAAATATGGACTATATGTAAATTATAATAAACCTGTCTAATTTAAGGAATATGTTGAGAAAGCAGGCGTGAAACACAACCTATGATATTAGCAGTAATGGTAACATAATGGAGCCCTATAGTATATCCTGCAGCGCCTGGACTCCCCAGCAAACTATGCCAGAATCCTGTTCGTGAACTTCAGCTCTGCCTTTAGCACCACCGTCTCAGGTCCTTCAGCAGGACGAGCTCTCCCAGTGTTCCTTTCATTGGCTGTGTTCTCTTACCTCTGCTCTCCTGCATGTACACCAACAGTTGGACCTCCAGTCACCAGTCAATCAAGCTCCTAAAGTTTGCGGATGACACCACCTCATTAAGTGAGATGGGGGAGATAAGTACAACTACAAGTTGGCGATTGATCATCTGGTGACATGGTGAAGCCAATACAGATTGGAGCTCGGTAAAAACAATGGAGATGGTTGTGAACTTTAGAAAGAACAAAGTACCATCCTCTCACATCATCCTGTGAGTTTCTCCAGTCCCCACTATGAAATACATCCTCTTTATCACATAGAATCTCAAGTGGGAGCTGGACATCCCCTCACCAAGAAGACACACCAAAGGATGTGGAGCATCTCAGCAAATGTGTACACGTATATTGTTTAATTTATTTTTAAACTGTTGTGTTGCTTTTTGTTCATATCTGTCATATCACTTCCTATGCAAATTGCATTTTCTTTATTTCAGATTTTTGTATGACCAAATTTTCATTATGTCGACAGCACAGTTGTTTCT
Organism: Jordanella pulchra; assembly: GCA_034780135.1. NCBI lineage: Eukaryota > Metazoa > Chordata > Actinopteri > Cyprinodontiformes > Cyprinodontidae > Jordanella > Jordanella pulchra. Next base: position 5,217 of record JAUZNJ010034405.1, on the reverse strand, counting down.
CTGTAGCAGTAGTTTATGTGTAGCACATAATCACTACAAGAAAAGTCCTCATAAAATGTAAAATACTACTTGTGAAAGAAGCATTTTTTTCTGATTGTCCGGCTCTTCTTTTAGGATGCACAACAGCCTTAAAATGTAAATACAATAACAAAATGTAGTAATTTATTAAATAAGTAATTCATTAAAGTATTCTGAAATTTGGAAAAAATATTCTGTTGGGATATTGTTTTTACAGTATTTAGAGAATAAGATTTGATTTGTAGATTTTTTTAGGGCCTTTATAATCATAATACTATGAGGTTATACCCTACCCCTTTTCCGTCATATCACAATTCTTCTTTAATTTTTAAAGGAAATTCAGAACCATACTAAAATTAAACCATCAAATCAATAGAAAAAAGAAACTATCACCATACTGGGTCACCCGCAAGCACCTGTCCTCCAAGTCAAAAGGTGGCGCTGTATCAATTTTGTTACTTTGTTGTCAAGTCAAAACTACAAAAGAAAGGGAGGAAGTTGTCGTGGCTTCTTCCGTGTACAACTAGGGGAAGTGAAACGGTTACAGGAGTGCGAGTAGGGCAGGTAAAATACAGCAATAACCATGCCGATGTTCGTGGTGAACACCAATGTGGCGAAGAGTGACGTCCCTGCGGCTCTGCTGTCCGAGGCCACGGAAGAACTGGCCAAAGCGATGGGGAAACCGGTGCAGGTAGGCCTGGGGGGTTGGGACCGGGTGCTGCAGAGTGTCACTGAGTCCGCATGGCATATAAACCCCTCTGTTGTTCACATGGATGAAACTTACTTTTGCTATTGTGTGATTTGCAGAACTCCTATTTCATATTAAAGGATACAGTTATTTTCCTTGTGAAACTATGCAAACATGGCCGGTGTCAAGCCACAGTTATCCCTGCGAAAATTTGTATCCCCTCGTCGGGAGCGCGCGTGGAGTAGGAAGAGCTGACAGGGGGAACAGATTATAGCAGGGTGGTCTGCTTTACTCTGTTCCCCCTTGTAACTTTACAAAACAAAGGTCTATCATCACCAAAGTTCCAGGAGTGATTTGTCATCATAAAAGATGTTTATTAGCCAAAAATGAAAAAGCTGGGCATCTTTGTGACTGATTTAGAAAGGAGGAACAGATTATAGCAGGGGCAGACACCCCGATTAAAAACTTCCAGCAAACACTATGGTTGATGAAGTTCAAGCCTAGTGTCAAATTATAATCTTAAGAATGTGTATATTCCTATACTGGATGTGTAGAGTTGATTGTGATACCAATTCTGGCAATATGGGATGAAATAAAATGCCTGATGTTAGAACAAAGACTGTTTATTATAATATAAAGCAAATATAGATTGAAGTACTAAATTTCACATAGGGAAATGTTCATAGATCATTTTCCTTCTAGATATATGACTACACGTACACTCCGTTTTCTATTTCATTTTTATTACAAGTATATGGTTGACAACAGTTTTCAATGGGATTAGAACATTTATACACCTTGAAACAAAGAGAGTTTTTTAAGGAACGTGTTGAAATGAACAAGGAGCTGCTAGCTGAGTAGATGAGTAGACACCGTTGTCAGCGACTTGCTTTGAAGCAAATGGTCATGTTTTATTTATTTATTTTTTTTATCAGTATCACAGGCGATATTCTGCTATGACATGTGAAGGGAAGAATAAAACACAAAAACTCATCTTTCATAAACATAAAACCTTGCAAATTTCACGTTGAGTGCGTTGGAATTGAGGCGGAGTGAACTCGGTCAGCTCTTCCTACTCCACGCGCGCTCCCGACGAGGGGATACAAATTTTCGCAGGGATAACTACCTTGGCACGACGCCGGAACTGAACTTCAACAAATGATCAACCAAAGGGAGACATCTTATTTAAAGCAACTCTGATATGATTAAATCAAAATCGTTGCTTTGTAAGGTCTCACTTGCAGAGATTTTTTCAAAAATAGGGGAAAAAAACCCACAAAATAAACAACAATGTGAAATCATTAAAAAGCCCTTAGCTAGGAGTGAAGTCAGGAGGACCAAAATGTATATACAGTTATTTTTCCCAACTTACTTTTTAAAATTGTTGATAATAGACTATTTTAGGCTTTATTTTAGTCAGTACCAATTGAAGAGGAAAATACACTTTTCAAAAGTTATTTCTTTTATGAATTTACTCCTCCTCAAAGAAAATTATTATCCGTTAATTTTTTCTCTTTGAATCTCTCTATCCTTTGTTTTTCTACTTCATCATTTTCTATGCATTTTCTATGTTTTAAATGATCTACGCCTGGTAAAGTCAAAACAATTGGCAGCATTATTTACTCATATCAATTGTATCTGTAGGCATAAGATGTCAACATTTATTTTATCCAACATTACATTGTTTTGATCAATTTCTGTGATTTTTAGCATGTAAAACATTAAATGTTTTATTAGCTCATAGACTACTAGAGCACTTAACTTGAAATGCATGAATTAGCTAATGTACAGTTTCACCCATATTTATATTGTGAAAAATACTGCATTTTGTCACAATGTGTTGCACTATCCAAAATGTCTGATAAGACACAAAAAGGAAAAATAATCAGTTGGAAAGAAACCATAGACCGGGGGTCTACAACCTGCAGCTCCGGAGGCACAAGTGGCTCTTTGGACCCTCTACAATGGCTCTCAATAGCGGCTAAAAATGATAAAGAGCCAACTAATGCTTTTGGATATAGTATATTAACAAAAACCATTCTTAAAAGTTTAAACAGTTTTTTAAAATGAACGTTTGCATTTGATTTTCCCCACAGAAATGCATTAAAGAGCCAGGAATATGTTTTAAGATCTATATTTCTTGTTATTGTCTTTGAAACTATCAGATTTTTTTTTTTCAAATAAAATGATATCCTATCCGACAAAATCCAAAATCAATACTATGCTTTATGAAACTTTTCTCCTTGTATCAAAAGCTAAAAACAGAAAATAAACTTGTTTAAAATAGCAACAGATTTCCTATTGTAGATATTTAAAAAATAAAAGTGTGCTTTATTTAAAAGGCATGTAATATCTGTGGCTATAAATAACTTTTATTTAGCCCGGCTTGGAGTAAAATGGTTCTTTGCATTAGAAAGGCTGCAGACCCCTGCCATAGACCAATCTCATTTAATCTGTTTTTTGTTTGTTTTTTTTTGTTTTTTTGCCACTGTCTTGCATACACCAGTACATTGCTGTGCACATCAACCCTGACCAAATGATGATGTTTGGAGGAAAGGGAGACCCCTGTGCACTCTGCTCCCTCCACAGCATCGGCAAGATCAGCGGCGCTCACAACAAGCAGTACTCTAAACTCCTGTGTGGACTGCTCAACAAACACCTGGGGGTCTCTCCTGACAGGTAACAAAAGCACCAAATAATTTGGTATGTATCGTTAGGGTCGGCTCCTGTTGACCAGTTTCCCCTGTTTGTCCATTTCAGGATTTACATCAATTTTGTGGATATGGATGCAGCCAATGTGGCCTGGAACAGCACCACCTTTGGCTGATATGGAAGCCATCGCTCTGTAACAGAAGATCATTCCAACATTTTCCTTCACAACTAATCAAGAGATTAAGAATGAGGAACAAATACCTTTAGAAACGTACATTAGAACATCCAGAATACTATAGGCTTGTCTAAAAGTCACCTAACTGGACCCTTTTGCTTTGCACTTAGTCTTTACCTTTTAATTAAATAAAGAAAATCCTGTAACTCATGAGTGAGATTGTGTTTTCTTTAATTCTCTCCAAATTTCAAAAAGTTAGTGATGCAAAGGTGTTTGCAAAGTGAATTTCTATTTTTAAGTAGAAGAACACTTTAGAGTTGCAATAAATCCAAGGAAGGGATTCACAAGGAAAATGAAAACATTTGCTGAGGAGTTAATGGATAAAATAGGGGTGCATTAAGCTTGTGTAGCTGCTTCAGTAGGAAGGTTTAGACACTTTAGCAGAGGTGGTTTGTAGCTGGTGGCATCAGTTATATTTACTTTAATAATTTGTTGAAAGCAAAAAATAATTGTAGAAGTTTTATTTCGGAACAGTGTTTACTAATATTCAGTGATATTTCAAAATAATGTTACTGTCATTTGTTACATTTCTTTCAAAACTTTGCATCAGCTATATGCATTACTGATTCAGAATTGTATGTTATAAAAATTTTAAGGTGTGTACGCTGACCCCTTTATTACTGATTCAAATATTTCAAAATGTTATACTTAAGTGATTTTGTCACTGCACACATTAACAGTCAATGACTGATCTGACTGACCTTACTAAAAGCAATGCAATTATTGATGGAATGAAACGATTTATTTAATTTAATTGTAATACAGATTCCTTCAAAGGGTAAAGCAAATTGTAAATTTATAATTTGTAACATGGCCCATACTTCCTAAAGTGAATAATTGTTTTAAAATAGTTGAATACATCCTGTGTGTATCTTTTATCAATGAAGATTTAAAGTTGAAGCTGATCTCTAGAACATTTTTTTTAATGCTAATCAAGTCACATGTGTGAAAAACCTAAATTCAGTTTTCTCTGATGCTGATTGTTCTTGTCCCTATTCACTGAAATAGGTCGATAGGAAATAAATCTTTTCCTGTTTTATCAACAAATTAAAAAGATATTCATCACTATGTAAAATTTTAAAAATAAAACTTCGAGAATGAAATCGTAAGAAACGTGTTTGCAAGTCCTAAAAAGTATAGTATTACTGTTAACTTCTCTTTTGTTGTTTATTTGTTATTATATTATACCCCATAGCTTGTTAATATCTTTGAGAATTTGGTATTTTGAGTCTTATTTTCCTGTATTGTTTTGAACTGAACTGAAATGTAAAAAGAAAAAAGGAAATGATTTGCGATGCACATTAAATGCAACTACGCAAACCCTTGCAGCGTAAGAGGAGAACATTAGCCAATTACAGTGAAACGTTTCAGCTGCGTTAACGAGTGAAAAGACTTAGAGCGCGTGCGCCAACGACGTCATCGCTAGGGCGGGTAACGTGAACTAGGTGGGATCGGAGGGGGCGTGCAGGTGAGCCAGGAGCGGAAGGTAGTAAAAGGACAATAGACCACGTCTTCTATGAATGCAAACAAACTAAACTTAATTTTAAACTTCATGCTTCCTGCTGCTGACCTGCTCTATGGAGATGGAGATTTCAGGTTCCAACAGGACTTGGCGCCTGCACAC
>JAUZNJ010034404.1:0-12723 GCA_034780135.1 Jordanella pulchra | reverse complement strand
ATTGCAGTTCAGCAAACCACGTTAATCTGCTATCAATTGATACCAGGTGTGTTTAAGCAGGGAAGCATCTAAAACATACAGGGCAGTGTGCCTTGAGGACCAGGGTTGAAAAACACTGATTTATATCATTTTATTTCATTTTACTTCTGTAACAGCACAACCGCATCATTTTCAGCTCTTGTTATTTATTTCCCACTGCTTGGTTTTTTACAGGTCCTTTAATTATGATGCCCAGCAGTCAGTCAGTAGAACTTCAATCCACAAACGTTTAAAGTTTTTCCTCTTTGTCTTTAGTTCCATTTCTGTAAATGAACACCTGCGTGTTCACTATTACGCAGATCTGCATTTCTCGGGAAAGCAGTTGGACTGCAAGAAGTTTACGAGGATCATTTACAATCATTTACTGAAGTTAATAATGTTTCTTGAATCAGATATAAAAAGCTGGTGGTAGTAGAAAATGTACAAGAAATTTAGACCAAGAATATAAAAATGTTGCTATATGATTCTCCCTAAGTTCCACCAAATGTTCTGATTTTTTTAAATGTCCATAAATGCTATGGCTTGGGTTGATTATTTGTAATTAAAGCCCCACATGTTTTAAGGCTATTGTAAAAGTAAAGCTGATATGCAACAGATTCATTTTTATTTACTCAGGGTAGTATGTTTTGGAGAATATTATGATAAGCTCACCTGACTGGCTTTTGGAATAGTGCTACATAAAAAATGTGCTGATCGCCACAAGGGAATTTAGCTAGCTGCACTAGTCACTCTGGTGTTTTTGTTGTTTTGTCAAAAATCCTGAAATTCACCTTTATAAAACACTAAACAGAAGATTAACATAGGTTTTTGAAAATATTCATCTGAAATATGTTATAACTCATAAGATTTATTTTGCCTTCTACATATATGATTAGGATTTGGGGGTTAAACTGTTTAGCACACTACTGAACTGTGCTAAACCACTTTGAATGCTAATTATTACATCAGTTCTGGTCCACCAGTTTCAAAGCTCTTTTCCCTCTTCATATATATATAAATTGTGGAATATTAAGCTCACTTACTCTGTTGCTTTCCTGCTCTTAAACCTGAGATGGCTCCTTAGACACCCAATGACCGTATACCCGGCCGCTTGCATGGCACAAAGTGGAATGATTTCATTCTTACCACCCACTGGAAGGCAATCTATGGCATGTAATGTGGAACTCTAATAGCAAATCTATGTCTATAAGCATGCTTCGGTACGAGTCAGCAACTGGCTCACTTAAGCAGGGAGATAATTTAGCTGGAGGTCAAGGAGACTATATTGCCGGGTGGGGGGGTCCTATCCTTTCAAACCCAGGACAGTCTGCATCTGTTCCTGCAGCTTCTTTCCTGGTGAGGGTATCACAGATTGAAAAACTTGCTAAGGAGAAAGGAAATATAACATGACTAAGAATTTACACAAGAAAAAAACAAATATTGAAAAGGGATGATGGAGGGACTCCTTTTTGTGAGATATGCTGTTCAAGATAACAGCTTTTGTGAAGACTTAGTGGAATCAATGGTAAACTTCAAGTTTTTTTGTGACAGAGACGAGGAAACAAACATCAATGTCTACAGGCACAAATAAAGAAGGAAATAAGAGGGAATGCAATACAACAACAGCTCTCTCAGTCTGTTCTCATGAATGTGAAATATCACTTGTCTACTGTGTTCCCCATGGTGTTTGGTGAAGCTCAGCAATGCATTTCTGATTCTCCTTTCAATCCTGCCTAGAAATGGAATATCACTGCCATGTTTTGAAAGTCTGCAAATGTATGTGGCAGGAAAACAACAACACTCATGTTTTTTTTCCCTCTGTACGAGCCAAACTTAGTTTTGTTTCCTCTATTTAAAAAATCAAAGTCAAATAAGATTTGTTCAATATTCTTTTGGTTATATTGTTACACAACAAGGTTCATTTTAAAGTAAACACAGCATGAATATCGAGTTCATATATTTAATTGTTGTTGTCTGATTGCTCTTCTGTTTTATGTAAGAATAATTTGGAAAATCAGGTTTTAAAAGTTGTTACTAATCATCTATTAAATAAAAATCCTAGGTGTGGGATGACATGATCAATGATTTAACAACTAGGTTAAATATTGTTACAGAAAATTGGAGCAGGTGGCAGTAAACTGTGAAGCAGCCAAGGTGAGATCAAGTACTGTATGTCGGAGGCCATACTCTCAAAAGTCCAGTTTGGGTTGGCTGCCAGTTTTTGCCTCAGAGTGACGCCTTTTTCTTAAGTATAATAGGATTAAGTTAGAGATGGATAGAGAAGTTGGTGCTTTATTCCCAGTTAGGCTGGAAATTCTCTAATCCATTATGCTGAAGAAAGAACTAAGAAAAAAACATATGTTATTTGCCTTTAGATCAAACGGTTTGGGTATTTGATCGGGATCATTTCATGGCATCTCTGTTTGCAATTTGCAAAGTGTATCCCTCTGGATGAGGTGGGTTTGCAGACCCAGAACTCCCTGCTTTAGTTTTTGCTAAGATTCAGATTTCCATAGAATAATTCAAATCTACTGGTTTGATTTTTACCCTTAAGAAAATGAGGTCACAAAGATTGTAAATGCAAGAACTAGTAATAACATTGGTGGCTTTTTCTTAGTATGAACTTCTTAAAAGAAATTTCTTAAACTTCCTTGCCTTGACACTTCTTAGCCATTTAATGGCATGGAGGGAACTGTAAACTAGGGCAAATGCATACTAAATTCTTATTTATTAATTTTTTTTCGTGTTCCTAGCTCTAGAAAAGCCCTACATCATCAAGCCCCATCTATATTCGGCAGACAGCATTTTGCTGATCAAGTTGAAATAATTATTAGATCACGAGATGGATGAATCAGTATACGTCTAATTCATTTTTAAGAGTGAAGTTTATTAGTACAGAGTCAATTGGCTTCTAATGAGGACCTCATAAAAAAATTAAATCGTGGAACCAATCAGATTAATTGCTCATGGCTCTGGGTTCTACTTTTATATATTGCTCTGCAGTTGTTTGTATTCTAAGCCTCCCCTTTTTTTCCAAACAGTTGTGGTGATAATTTATGCAAACAAATGGTTCTTCTTTGGAATCATAAACTAATTTGAGACAAGCCGCTGCACACAGATTACACAGATATTTTCCCCACACACCCTTTGCTATGTGACTTTAAATAGATTTTTCAGGCCATTAAAGCCCATCTCTTGATTCATGTCATTAATTAAGTTTAGAAATACTCAAGTAATTACTCTTTAATGAACCTACTCAATTAAGTCTCCTCTCTTTTTAACTTAAAGCCGTGTACTTCAAAAGCACGTACCAACTATAATTTTGGTTATTTATTCTTTTCCTCCTTGCAGTAACCCAGCTGTGTGCTGATGCTGTTGTGTAAAGCTCATATCTGTTCTTGTTTAACATTTCATTTACAGTAAAAAAAAAAGCCGCAAAAAGAAATTCAATTTTTTGAAGAACAGTGAATTATTGTGGATTATTATTATTGTTGATTAGGTTTTAGTCATGTCAGAGACAGCATGTAGTATAAAGACAGCACCTCGGATCTAGTTGAAAAACAAAGGCTGTCAATGCTACAGTCATAAAATGTAATTTATATATATATATATATATATATATATATATATATATATATAAAAAACTGCATTAATTTTAATTAACACAACTGGAGTAAGCAGGCTTCTTCTTGTGTTAAAAATGATTTAGAAATCTATGATTGGTATCATAAGAGGATATAAAATCAACTGACATATGATAATAAATGGTTTTTAACAGTTTCAAAATGTCTGTTAATTATGTTTTTTTTTTATTAAGCTATATACACAACTATGTTTAGTTCACTGATGCCTAGTTTAGTTTGCTACAGTGACTTTTAATGTTTTGACATGATGTTAAAATTATATGTGGATGTGTTGAAACCATTAATGTATTCATGTGCTCCCTGCAAAGATGCTCGGTGAAAAACAACTACAATATTGGAAATGTGGGACATTAAATTTCCAAAGAGTAAATTTATGTTATCATAAAGGGCTGGATTATATAATAAACTGTCAATATTTCACATTTCTGTTTGTAGGATTATTAGAGTACTTAACTGTTTTTTAACATTTTGATAGTTTCAGGTCTGGAAAATGTCTTAAACACTTAAAGTGAAAGTCAGGCTGATTGATAATATTTCTTTTCCCAGTATTTAGCTTGCTTGATAATACAGTTGATAATACACAATATATAATTATTTTATTTTCCTTTAAGTGCCAAAAAGGAGCTGGCCACCTTTTTTAACAGTTTCACCCCTAAATACTTGTGTTCTTAGATCTGCAGAACAGATTTTTCTTATCTGTCCCAAAGTGTTATTATGAATCTAGATGAGATTTTGTAGTTCTGGCTCCTAGGTTATGGAATAAACTGCTACTGGTGATCAGATAGGCCAACAGTTCATTGCATGATATCTTTTTAAACTGGTCTGAAAACATTCTTATTGGATTTTAACCCAGATTGAGCTTTTTATCTGTGTTTCAAATGCACTTTTTGTTTTCATTGTCCTTTTATTCTTTCTGGTTTTTGGTATTGTCACGTATGTACAGTATATACATGGTTTAGATTTTTTGTGCAGCACTCTGGTCAGCTTCTGTGTTGTTTTTAAACTGCTCTAGAGATAAAGCGGTATGATATGGTAGGTATTTGTGTTACTGCTGGTACCAAAGCCATTACAAGCTGACAAACTTCTCTGACTCATTGCTGTTTGTTTTTCCAGCTTTCTGTGAAGATGGTTGTCGGAGTGGAGGGACCTGTGTATCCCCAAACACATGTGTTTGTCCCTCGGGATTCACAGGACGCCGCTGTGAAACAGGTACGTAAAGTTACTCAAAGCATGGTCTACAAATTTACCTTGATTTCTGGTAAACTGCCACAGATATCACAGAGCTGGGGAGTAAAGGAGAAGAATAGGAAGAAGAAGAAAAAAGAAAATAAAGATTATGAAGAGTGAAATAAGTAGAATTTAGTTTTTTGTTTATAGCACTTAAGGAGAGGTGTAGACAGCTTCTAAGGAGCATTTATTTTATATTGCTGCCTTTGTTTACTGATACATATTAATCACAGGCAGTATTAAAAAAACATAAAGTCAGCAGGAAATTTGCCGCCATATATACGCATTTCGTTTAGCAGTCTTGCCTGGGGAATGCCTCAAAGCAAAACTATTCTTATGTGATATCACTGTACCATACAGCTTCAAGTAGGTGCAGTGACTTGTCTTTTTCAGGCTCTTATTTAGAGAAGGATTGTAGAATATTTATTGTTTTTTATTACTATTATTTGTCTTTTTTATAGATATTGACAGAATTATAGTTTGACTCAGCCTGCCTTTAAAGTCAGTTTTCACCCATCTCTCTATAAACAATCGTTAGAATTTAGTTCAGCTATGCAGAGCTACGCTGAAGTTAGGATTTGTCTCTGTGGCACCAAACACAATTGGTTGGTGTGGGATTGGGATAAAGTGCCCACTGGGGATTCTAACCATGTGCACACTTAATACAAAACACACGTTTATGCTCTAACTCCAGGCCCTTTATTTAAATTAAACACAGCAGAGATTGAGGATCCCATGAGAGCCGTAGGAAGGGACAGTTAATTTTTCTTGCTCTACATCTATTTTGCTTCTCTTCTTTATCTAATTTCTTTTTCATAACTCCCTCGTTTTTCCTTTTACACCACGCATTACATATTTTTAGTTTTTCTTTCTTCTTACACTGCACCTTCTACACCAACTTCTCTGTATTATCTGTAGCTTTATTCCCATTTCCTCCTTCTTACTAATTTAATTTTAGTCTTAACCCTTCCTTGTCTTTCATATGCTTTCCAAAATTGCTTCCATCCTTCCTTTTTTATCTTTCAACGGTTGCTGCTATTTAGTTTTTCACTGCCATCGTTCTTTTCCTTTTCATCTCCCTGCTTTCCACTCCCTCTTGTGAATTTATAATTTTTTTTCCTCTATTCCAATTTTTAAGCTCACACTGCTTCACCCTACCTTGCTATTTTCACTCTTACCTTTCAACATTTCATACTCATTTTCCATCCTTTTTTATATATATATCTCTCAATTTCTGTTTTGTTAATTTGTCCATTCGTTTCCTCACCATTTTGTCAGTATGTATTAATTCAGCTACTGCCTTTTTTCTTTATCAATTTCTTCTAGTTCTGTCTACCTCTTTTATGTAACCCTCAGTCTTGGCAGTCCAATTTCACAGAAGTAATCAGCTAGCTCTCAGAGAGCACATATTTACAGGTCAGCTATTTACAGCATGTTTTCAATGCTTTCCCCATAAGGCTTGTCATAAATCTTGTTTCCACATCCATTCGGGTGCAGTCATAATATCTGAGTAAACTGCATAAAGATTTTGTTGTTTTCCAACCCTTAAACCTTAGTTATATTCTCTGGAGCTTCTGTGTTGTCTATGGCAAGTTTATGTCTTTTTTTATTTGTTTATGCTTTAAGAATTCTAGAGTGTATATCCAAAAATATTAAACTTAATTAGGTTAGAGCTTAACGAACAGAAGAAAACCTATAGGCCATGAAAATGATCAAAATTTAAATCCAGCATGGCATCCATGTCCTGTGCACCGCAAGCTATCCAAGATTACCAATTCCACTTTAAATCAACCTCATTTCTATTGCACTTTGAAATACAACTCAATCAGCAGAACTGCTTTATCAACACCATCACTATGTTCCATCACTATACTTTGAAAAAAACACAGTTAAATATTTCTTTCTAAAAAGCAGTTAAGGTTATTTAATTTTTTTTATTTTCTTTTAAAGTTCTGATAGCATTTTTTTACTACCTTTCAAAGTCACCTTGAGACCAAATATAGTACATTCCTTTAGCACTACCTGGATATTGATGGGTTATAAATTATTTTTTTTTTCCGTCCGTTTGATCACGTTGCCATATCATGGCACTTTTTAAGGCTGAAGAAAGTCAGCAGACAACAGATTTTCACAATTTAGACATTAACTAAAACAGGAGAATTTTTCTGCCCTGTGCAGATTAGCCGCTAAAAGAGCCAATTCGTCCCAACTTTGACCCTGAATCTTCACCCTCTGTCCCACATCACTCCTTTCGTATCCAAGAAAGTAAACAATATGTTATGGACAATATGTTACCCTTTTTGAGAAAGGGCGTATTATAACCATTGACAAATGATTACATTTTGATAATGATCTGGGTCCGGTATGAAGTTGAAGGTCACCATATGTCGGGGGAAAGAGCTGCTTGATGGAGGTCTGCACTTTCCGAATGCTTTTCTAGCTCAGTCATATAATTTTTGGATCTGGGTAAGTTCAAGCTTCATTTTGCATCTTCGCATTGTGTCGTGTACAGGGGATAACGAGGGGCGATCTCACAACAACCTCCCGATCAAGAATGTTATGGTCGGGTGAAAGTAAAGCATCTTGGAAATTCACTCAGCCCTCGTGGGGTGATTATTAGAGTATCTTGCTGTTGAAGCAGTGCTACACACATCATGCACTGCACATGTGCAAACAATGGAATTCTTCATCTCTGATAGACGAGTCCGACCAGTTCCATTTCTCTACAGCGTTACGTCCAGCCTATAGGTTTTGGACGTACAATATGAGCAGTCAGATTGCGTCAGAGCATCGAGTTGTACCGTGTAAGAACATATAATGAGCTGTGAACTTTTTGACCCTGCATACAGTTTGAGCTGTAGCTGAGTAGAACAGTAGGAAATAGTGTAAAAAATTTGGCAAAAGGCAATAATGTTTAAGGGGCACTAATAATTTTGGAAGGGATTGTTATTAGGTTCTGCTTCTCTTGATTCTTTTTTATCTTTATTCAGTTTCTCTTTTCAAAATGTTAACATTGATATAGTGAAATCAAAAATAATGAACTCAGTATATGATTACTTATGAATACTTGAAAAACTTTGTAAATCAATCCTAATCTAGATGCAAACAACTGTATTAAATGCCGTCAACCAAGATTTAATTAACAGCCTCCATTTCCCAAATAAACAGACTCAATCTGTCTACCAGTTAACTACCAATGCGAGTTAAATCTGCAGTGATATTTATTCATAATTAAAGCCCCTGCACAAAAAATATATTTTCCTCTTGCTGTTGGTGCTTGCTTATTATTTCTGGATTTAAACTACATTTATTTTGATGAAAAGCAAAGACTCTGTGTGCTGTCCTCATGGTATGCAATACAGTCGGATTGGGCTAGAAAAACTACTAAATTGCATTTGCAAAATGATCCTGCATGTTTTCCTTGAAGAATTTCAGAAGGGCAAGGGAAGGAAAACATTATGCAAAGTAGGTAATAATTTGCTGAAAGCACATTTCCCATTAATAGGACACCAAAATGTAGACACCCTACTAATGAGGCTCCTTCCTGTGGCCTTTTGGTTGCTGCCTTAGGTTGTTATTGATGTGATACAGTGGAAAATCTGTCTGTCACATATTCTCTGAATGTCAAACCACTTTTCTGCATATGTACAATACACATAATTAACCGAAATTATTTAATAACAGTGTATAACCATTTCCTGTAAAACATTATACTGCCCCAGTTTTTTTCTAAATTGATGCAGCTTCTAAAAGACATAGCATTATTGAAATTACTAGAATCTATTTATTTTTCAAGCAAATTTGTGTGCATTTGAAATGCTGTTTTTCTTACCTTTTCATTATACAAAAATTGGTTTGCATGTTTAAGATTTCTTGTCAGCATTCAAAGACATCATAACAGTTTCATACATCTCTTTCATATATCTTTAAAACACGGGCTATCATAAAGCTTTTATTTCTTAATAGCAATATTCAGAGAGGAGGTTAAAGGTAAACCTTTTAAACAGTGCTAAGAGCTCTTGTTAAATCAAATCAAAATTAAAGCAATTTGTTTACACAGCATCAATTTACAACTCATGTGATCTCAAAGCACTTTGTAGAGTCAAATCATGCAGACAGATTGGCCATCTGTTCGGTTCTATTTTATTCTTCTATCGTCTATTCTATGAATGTTAGTCCTGTTGTAACAGGAAACAGAAGAAAATGTAGGAATGTTCTCATGCCTCCTCTCTTTCATGGCTCTAACACAGATTGATGGAGTGTGGAGTCAAGCATATTGTACCTCATATCACAGGAAGGTCATCTGTCCACTTCACTTTCACAGGCAAGCAGAAAAGAAGGCAGCGTACAGCCTCACATTTACTCAAACACCGTTGTATGAAAAATGCACTTTAATACACAAGTGAAAATAAATAAATTAGCTTGTACTGACTTTGTTGAAATGAAATTGATTTACTAAGCCCAGATAAAAAAGGTCAGAATAAGCTTGTAATTAACACATCTTGAAGCAAAACTACTGTTGTAATAAAGAGTTTTTAAATAAGACTTAACTTATAGTTTCATGAAATACAACATACGGAGTGTTAAATGGATTCACTTTTCAACACCATTGTGGAAAGAGACATTTTTTTAATTGTTTTTATTAAATACATCGTCAAGAGAAAATTAATTCTCTTGAGAGAAGGATTTCTTTTTCAATGTTCTTAACATTTCCTTTTAGCTTCTCTAAAATCAAAAACACTGACAAAGAAGTCATTCAATGTGTAGTAAAACAAACTGTTTAAAGTTATAAAGTGCCGTGCAATCCTAAAATCCTCAGTGGAACAATAGTGGATACGGTAAAGGTAATTTTATCATACAAGTTACTGTGATATCAATGAAAAGCAAAAGCAGTTTAAAAAAAACATTCCTTCAGTCTTGTATTTTCAAGGTAGGATCTAATACTTTATATTACTTGAATAATGTACAGAGCGAAACGACACAGAATTCACCATTTCATTTAAAAGAACCATTTAGGCTTTATCTATACTTCAGGTAGACTTATATCTGAGTCTTCCTTGATCTATGTGTGGCAAGGAGCAAACTACAGAGGGCCCCGGCGGGATTTGATCCCACGACTCCCGGGTGCAAGTCACACGCGCTAACCAGTCAGCCAAAGGGATATCCCCTTGGCCAAGTAGCCAAGGCGCATGATCATTTGGAGGCATAGTGACAGGACCCCACACTGTCACATATGGGATAAGTTTGGATTTCCTGGGTAACTTCAACAAATGGTGTTTCTTATTTTTAGCAGTGGACAATGATAGTACTGTCAGATAATGTATTTGCAGCTACATCATAGATATCACAGGAACCAATGCCTAGTTGGACATCATATACTTCATAATAATCATACTGGCTTTAGCTAAGAATAAAATTAGCTTTATATTTACGCTGAATCTATTGCAGAAAACATGTTGTTTCGTGTTGTTCTCTTCTCCTTTAATGCATTTTAAAAAAGCAAACTTCAAACTCAAATAGTTAAAAGTATTTTAATAGGGCTGAGACAATTAATCTGATTAATTGTAATATATGAATTATTAAAACGATTGTCAATCAAATTAGTAAGCAAATAATCGTTAATTATGACACACAGATCCTAAAACCTACCATTTGTAGGGAGAACAACTCAGAATTCTTAGTAATTATGTACAAACTGTACACATCTTGCTTTCAATTAATTTAACTGACTGTGCTCTGTCCAGAACTCCTCAGGTGAGATTAATTTTGCTCTGCCTGATTTAAATTCTGCAAAAGAAAATCTTCTTTCCCCTTTTTCTACCTGATAATTAAACTACAGTTTACATCACTCCAATGCCTTATTTCTAGCTACGTAAATTTGAAAACTGCTCCCTTAAAGGAATAACTGAAATGTAACTTTTAAATAAAAAAACTATAACTAATTTGACAATATGCGATGTGTAATGAGAAGGATTAGGATAAATATATTTAAATCACATTTAAAATGTGTAAGGTAACAACAACAATGTATGTAATTTGATTATGATTGTTCCTCCTGTCCCAGTGTCTGCTGGGGGTTTTCAGTGTCGGTTTACCAGTTGTATGAAACTTGCCAGACAGTGAGTTAAATCAAGAACACCCCTCCCTTAGCATTGGTTGTATTTGTAAGCAGGCATGTACATATGCTCACCCTTGTATTGCATTTTTAATTCTCTAGTAATTTGCTCAATCAGTTTTGTTTTTTTTGTTGTTGTTTTTTTAAAGCTATGCTGTGTGGCTAAAAATGAAAAAAAAAAAACTTTCCCCCTTGATTTTTGTTGGGACATTTTGCAACCAGCAGAAAAACAGTAAACACAGGAATCCACATTTTGATGGCTGGCCACTGTCGAGAGCCCCAGGCTCCAAGGGGGGAGGAGAGAAAAAATGCAACAGCGTTGAGCTCCAAAACACAGCATTGATAGTTAGGAAACCATTTGGAATGACTGTAAAGAACAATTTCAAAACAGATTAAGTCCTTTTTTAGACTGCATGTTGCTATCGGATCAATTTTCTTACCCACCATACAGCCATGTCTGGTTGTGAAAAAGACACCTCCTCTTCCCCCTATTACGTTTGTACTGCTACTGACTTTTTTAGTGATATGCATTCTGGAGACATATCAGCTTAATTTCACCCCTGACTTTAGAAAATATAACCCTACAATTAAAAAAGAGAAACTACTGCACAGCTTAATTTAATTGAAATCTGTTTTATTGTAAATTTGATAACACTCTCATAAATTTTGTGGATTATGATATTGGATAAAATCAGATTATAAAGTAAAATTAAAGCTATTGTTAATATAACCTGCTGAAGCCTGAGTGCCAAAGTCTTAAATATTGTTTCAATAACCTTTTCTAATTGTCTTCCTCTTTCCGTGAGTTTTTCAGATTAAAATGTGATGTAACGGTACAAGTTTAAGGGTGCAGTGTTTCACTGTGTATTTTAACTATCATTATGGTCATTCTAAAACCTTGAAGAGTAATGTCTCATTTAAAATGTAACTTACCCTAATGCAAAAGCAGAACCGACCCCAGGCATCCTTTGAAAAAAGCCACCAAAGTGGTCAGTGCCAAGTGGCCCTGAGGGAGTGATAGAAAGTCATAGCTAGCTTAATTTGACATACTGAGTGATCGGTAGTGAACCAATTGATGCTGCTGGTTATGGCACAGATAGTTCTTTTGAGCGGGAGGGTTTCTCTCCCCTCATCACTGGAGCTTTTCAGGGAGGCTTTGTTATACCAAGTTGACATAGAGCCTTAGGGTGCTGATGCAGTGATACTCTAAACCTAGTGTTTACAACGAAGAGGAGGACAAGACAATTTGCTTATGTCTGAGTTGCTTTTATGAACAAACATGTCGCTTTTATGATGTTAACATGTATCAGTGATGTAAGAATGTATAATTTGAATCAACTGAAAATTCTGTTGCAATAGCCACCATTCAACCATACAAGGAAAGCATGAAGAGAAATTTATAAGGGACCTAGTCACATTCTATGACCATGGAAAACTAAACCAAAGAAGAAAACCAAACCAAAGAAAAAAATTTTATTGTGTACCATTTGCAAAAAGCTTGTTTTCAAATTGCAAACTTGAAAAAGGTGAATATCCCTAACCCTAACCCCACTGTATATATATATACTAACTATACTATTAGTATATAAGTTATATATACTAAGTTATATAACTATAAGTTATATATACTAATATATATAATTCCTCATTTCTTAAACAACCATGGCAAAAGACACATCCTGTGGTCGTGGAAAAGACGTTAGTCTGTTTAAGAAGGGT